>VYZX01022699.1:0-12906 GCA_013401335.1 Brachypteracias leptosomus
ATTCTGTGATTCTGTGAAACAGGTCAAGAACATACATTTTTTTGTGTATGCTTTGCTTTAAACACAAATAATTAACTAAATTCAATAGAATAAGTAGCACACCAATTATTAGTGTATGAATGCATGAAAAATGATCACCTTAGATATACAGTGCAAATCTAAACATTTTATAGTTCAATTAAATTTTTAATTAAACAAAAGTTGATTATGGTCAGAGAAAATCACCTTCCAAAGATCTAAACCTTAGAAGATTTATATGCAGAAGACACATTTCAACCTAAATATTTTCCTTCTGAAATAAATACAATGGTATCTTAAGGTAAAATAAATAAATAGGAAAATATGTGCTTACATATTCTAAGTATTGAGAAGATCTTAATAAAAAAAAGAAAGTAACAAAATGTTGTCAGTCTTTCCCAGTCTGTCTTGTCAGTGGTCTTATTATTTCTGAATATTTTTATTTATATATATATCAAGAGAATTCAATATCACACAATATCCTGAATCTCCATTGCCAAAGGTAGGTTATTCATTAGTTGGCTGTTGCTGTCACATAACTGCACACAATCAAGATGTAAATGCACAAAACACTTAGTTTTAAGGGTTTTTTCTGTCAATTTGTTCTTGGCTTTTTAAGTAACTGTGTAGAATTCAGTCTTTTGCTGAGTCATGGACAATTAAGAGATACCTTCTAAGAATATTTTAGGGATGCAAGACTGACAAGAAAAAGAGTACTCAATGTCTTTGTAATCAAAAAAAAGCTTTCTGTCTCCTGAGAAAACTTTTCCATCTGCTTGCACCTTTAATTAATTCAAAATGCTTTATAAAAGCACAAGCTGTTGTTATTGGAGGGGTGGTATTTTCAAATATTAATCATTACGACTTCATTGAATATTTAAGTAGGAGGAAAAAGTGGGCTGGAATGGCAAAATTTCTTCATCATTAATATATTTAATAAACTGCACATGTAGTGCAGTAAATGACACAGGACAATAGAAAGGATTTCTATTACCATTGTAGACATTAATATTCATACTTTTACATTGTTGTTTTACACAGAATTTGAAGAATGCTAAACAAAAAAATTACCTTTTGTACGTATATCAAAATCAGGTTTGGATTTTCAGAGCAGGGAGGTTGTGTAATGATATCTTGGATACAACATACAGCCTCTAATTGGTTTTACTATCATATTCCTGTCAATTACAGCACTTAAGTCTCGGTGTCACTTTCATGAAGGTTGCAAAATCAATTATTTGACTAAGAAGGAAGGTTGACTGAATACAGTGATGGAGTTTCAGAAAAGCTGAAGACACTTTGCTTTCCTTATTTCTTAGCTTCAGAAATCTTGAAGTGTCTTTTAAAGATTTTAATTCAACTTAGCAATAGACTGTTCAACATTTTTCAAATAGACACAGTTGTTTTAATCTAATTGCATATTTGTCACAACTTCTTCTTACTACATCCCAATTCTATGGCAGTCCTTGCAGCTGCCTTCACCCTGTTTGCTGTATGATATATTCTAAACCAGTTTAGGCCCAAAGAGTTATGAAAATAGGAGACAGAGATGCTTTATGAATAATACTAATCTTTATTTATTTGTGCTGCTGGCTATGTCACTTCATAAAAGATTTATTTTTTGCAAGGACCTGCTGCATTTAGACACAGGAAACAATTAATGGTTTCAGTAGCTTCTAATGTCAGTACTCTGCGATACAAAACTGGACCCACTACCCCAAAAGAGTATCTTCGAAAATAATTGGCAATGGATCACAACAAAAAGAAGGTCCTGGCAAGACTCTAACATAAAGAGCTTTAGTCCTGACAATACTTTCCTCACAAAGACCAGAAAGGCAATAGGTTATGAAACACAAGCAGCATCAATCAGTTTTGGAAAGGCACTCTAGTGTAAACAGCTGTTTGCCCTTAAATGTAAGACATCTCTCCCCCCTCCTCCCCCCCAAAAAAAAAAACCTACAAAAAGTTTGTCTGGCTGAGTTCTAGTTAATTAAAAGTCTAGGGTGGAGATCTAGCCCTCCTGGGCTAGACAATGTAGGTGGATTCCTCCAGAGCGTGCCTCTTCTTATCTACAAGAGAGTACTGCATCCTATAGGGGCAACCCCAAGCACAAATAGAGCCTGGGCAATGAGGGGATTAGCAGCCCTGAGGAGAAAGACTTGGGAGTGCTGGTTGGTGAAAAGCCCAACATGAATCAAAAATGTGCAAGTGCAGCTCAGAAAGCCATCTGTATCCTGGGTTGCAACAAAAGAAGTGTGGCCAGTAGGTTGATGGAGGTGATTGTCCAACTCTGCTTTCATGAGACCCCACCTGGAGTACTGCATCCAGCTCTGGAGCTCCCAATACAAGAGGGACAAGGATCTGTTGGAGCAGGTCCAGAGGAGGGCCACAAAGATAATCAGAGGGCTGGAACACCTCTTGTAAGAGNCTCTTGTAAGAGGACAGGCTGAGAGAGTTGAGGTTGTTCAGTCTGGAGCAGAGAAGGCTCCAGCGAGATCTTACTGAAGCTTTCCAGTATCTGAAAGAAGCCTACAAGACAACCTGGGAGGGACTTTGCACAAGGGCTTGTAGTGGTAAGACAAGGAGTAATGGCTGCAAACTGTTTAGATTAGATGCAAGGAAGAAGTTTTTCACTTTGAGGGTGGTAAGTCACTAGAACTGGTTGCCCAGGGAGGTGTGGGTGCCCCAACACTGGATGTGTTCAAGACTAGGTTAGGTGGAGCCTTGTGCAACCTGGTCTAGTAATAGGTGTCCCTGCCCATGGCAGCCATGTTGGAACAAGATGATCTTTAAGGTCCTTTCCAACTCAAACCATTCTACGGTTCTATTATTCTATTTACCTTAGCTACCTGCCTTAAGGGGTAATTATTTGCCTGTGGAAGACTCCTTCCTCTTCTTTATATGTGTTTAGATCGTTATCTCAGTCTAAACACCTAATAGACAAAGTTCAAAAAAATCAAGTGATAAAAACCAGGAAGTAGAATAAAACAGTTCCTTGTTTTCCTATTTCCTTATTTTTTGCACCCTTTCCATGATTGTCTTTTTTGTTTTATTAGAAGAAAATATTGTGAGGACATATATCTTTGAATTTATATTCTTTCAAATACTTTTGAGATACGTAATTTTCATTTTTGTCCTAGTATTAAAAATTATTTATTCATAAGTTCTAAAATTTTGCCTTCAGATGAAATTTCATTATATGGTAAATATATTTACACATTACATTGTATTTGAAAACCATGAAAACTAAAAATGGCTAGAGAAGTAACGAGTTTGGGATCCTGAGTTGATGAATTATATAAATCTACTGTAGATGCGAACTTAATGTTTTTCTAAAACCATGACTAGTAACTTGTTTGCTTGATTCTGTGTCCCTATGTAAATTCATAATTTCATATGTTCTCTCTCATTGGCAGGTTCTAAAAATAACCAATATTCTGCATCTGCACCACTTTGCATCTTTAGAATCTTTTTAAAATGAACTATGTTCCTGATTAAAGAATATGACTTTCCATTGATTCTCATTGACACTGAATCATATGCAATCAATTCCTCTCCTTATATTTTTCTGGATGCTGAAGTATCTGCACCTATGGAGATGACTATAATTGGGGCCACCTGCTTATTTGAATGGTAATAAAGCAAATTTGTTTTTTCTTTCATTGTGTGAAAAATACAAGCTAAAAAAAAGTTTTAAAAGTAGGAAACAGGAAATATAATCCTTTGAGGTTTTTTATTTGACTTGATACAGAGCTAAAAGTAGAAGTGAAGCAAAAGAGTTTTTTCTTGCCTCAGCAAGTTCTTTTCTTCAAAAATAAACTAGATCCTCTTCAAGGAGAAGAGGAACAGTACTTTATCTGCATATGAGAGGAAAAGAAACAGAGCAGAGGTACCATCAGTGCTTCATAAGTAATCCTGGCACAGTGAAAACACAAAGAACATAGGCCCTTATTATGATAATACAGAAAGGTGTGATGCTAGCTCTCTTCTTCCTCAGGCCAACACCAAACTCAGCAACATCCCCTCAGCATGCCTTCATCTTTTATTCTTCATCTGTTTGCTCTTCTCCATCTCAAATCAGCCAAGGGGGAACACACCGCTGAAGGAGAGCTCAGAAAGCTGCCACCAACAGGAATTCTCTTCCAACTGATCAGCTCCTTGTTGCAGCTCACAAACTGGTCAGTTCCTGGTTGATATAGCTCTAGCCTCACCCACCACCCCAACCATGATCACCTGGGGGAAGACAGGGCCCTCACACAGGTGGGCCAGGTTCTGTCTCTCGGGCCTGAAACCACGTGGTGAACAAAATATACTGCTGGGGTGTGACTCATCCATAGGTCAACTCCAACTTGGGGCCCACAGCCCAGGCTCCAGCACTTCATTTGCCCCCCTAACCTAAGGATAATTCACAACCTCCATACTACCCCAAAATGCAAAGGCATAGTTTTCCCATTACTATAGATACAAATTCTTTCAACAGCAAAGGACACATGGCAGAGTTACCATACATACAAACAGTAACAAGAATTACTTTTACAAACAGACTATACACACAAAGAGTAACAAGAAATTTCACATTTTATACAATCTTCACTTCGCTGTTACCACTTACATACACTCTTCATAGTTGAATACATTCTATCCACCTCTTCATCTGCTAGCTTCTCCCCAAGGTTTGTCATTACATGACAAAGTTCTGCAGCACTATCTCTTTACCATCCAGCAGAGCATCATTATCAAAGTCCACTTTATCTGTTTTAAAAAATGAGGCGTGCTTATCACTGTTCCCAACTCCTTTGTGGTTATCTTCATTATCAGTCTTTTTCAGACAAGTGCTTCTCATCACCTGTACAATCTTCTCATGCAAATATTTTAATTCATCATCAATTGTCCTACCATCATCCAAGCCAAGGATTTGGACCAGCCCAGGCCTTCAAGCCCAAGATCCAGACATTGCTACAGGCAATTTCTCATTAATTGCCCTATCACATATCTTAAGCCAAACCAGGTATTTGGAGAACTTTTTGGACTTATTTGCCCCACCAAAACCCAGGCTAGGGTCTGGAGAACTACCATCATCTAGAGCCAAGGATTTGGAGAACTTTACAGGCAATAAGTGTCCTACCGTCATTCAGGCCAGGCTCCAGAGAACTACCATCATCCAGATCCCCTTTTTTGGAAAATTCATCTCATGTGTCATTAATTGCCCTACCTTTCAGGTGATAATTACCTTACCATCATCCAGGCCAAGGATTTGGAAAACTTTACGGGTGGTATTACCCAACCATCTCCTAGTCTCAGAGCCCAGAGAACCACCATTATCCAGACTCCAGACCCAAGTTCCGGACATTGCCCCACCATTCAGGCCAGAGTCCAGAGAACTTTTGGGCAATTCTCCTCACAGACACTTTCAGCCATCATATTTCCATAACTATCTTCTTCACACAAGCACATTCAATTCACAATCTTTTATTACATGGAAATTGGGGTGCTTGACATTCATCACACGAACATTTACTTTTTCTGCTCTTTTTGTGTCTTTCTGCTCACTTTCTACTCACAAATGAACTTTACTACTTTAATCACTTCCATTTCTTTGTCTCTTTATGTCTGCTCACTGACATTTTCTTACTCTCAAATACTTTCTGCTCAAGCCAGTCCCACCTTGTCACTTTCTGATCAGCTTCATTTTCTCACAACCTTGGTCACAGGACTCAGGATCTCCTTCAGGAGGTTCCTGGTCTCATTTAACCCAATTTCACAGGACCTTCCTTCAGGCTGACCTGCCAACTGTGCCAACTTTATGCTGCTAGCTCTCTTCTTCCTCAGGCCAACACCAAACTCAGAACATCTCCTCAGCATACCTTCATCTTTTAGCTCTTCTCCATCTCAAATCAGCCAAGGGGGAACACACCACTAAGAGAGAGCTCAACAAGCTGCCACCAACAAGGACTCTCTCTAAACTGATCAGCTCTTTGTTACAGCTCACAAACTGGTCAGTTCCTGGTTGATATAGCTCTATCCTTGCCCACCACCCCAATCATGGTCACCTGGGGGAAGGCAGGGCCTCACACAGGTGGGCCAGGTTCTTTCTCTGGGGCCTGAAACCACGTGGTGAACAAAACATACTGCTGGGGTGTGACTCATCCATAGGCCAACTCCAACTTGGGGCCCACAGTCCAGGCCCCAGCACATCAAAAGGCCAGGCCTGGTAATCTAATTCCATTCACGCCTACACCTCTGTGAGTGTAGGAAAACAATATGCTTGAGTTACACAGCCAATTGCAGCTTTCTGTGCTGGAGACGTGTGCATACAAATCAGATATCTTATACTTCTACAGCTAACAGAGGCAAATTAGGATTTCTTGTCCTAATGTAGACTTCTAACATAAGTAAAATGACATGCTTTTGACTCTGTGAACTACTAGCTCAATTTTAAATGATACAAATGCAAATAAAATAATGCACAATTTGTCTGAAAATTATAAGGTAATGAACATAGGTGTGACAACTGCCTACTCTCAAATGAAGAACACTTTCAAGGCTGAAAAGATTCTCTTTTAGTGTCCACAGACCTTAAGCTGACTTCTATAAGAACTTCCACAAAGGAAATCACTAGGTCACTGTTTTCCCTGTAAAAGCTTGCTATGTCTTTTTTTACAAAATCTGTTTTCTAGCTTTAAATGATTAACAGACATTTAAATTTGTAGAATGTCTTTTTGAAAATCACATATTTGATTAGGTGGGATTTCTCTATTCTTACTGTAGACAAAGATTAGCAGTAACTCAGTGTGTATTACATCTGTACAGCTCAAACTCGATCCATCCTGGCAACATAGAAGTTGTACTGGCATTTCTCAGGAAGTTCAGTGTCTTCTTATTCACTTAGTCTTATCATATGTTCTTCATAAAAGGATCCCTAAAGAAAGCAGAAGGGGTGATCCGCTACTGTGTCCATTAAAGAAAAATTTGTGAAACACTGTCATCACAAGATTTTCTACTTTGTAAATTACAAGTAATTGTTTAACAAACTTCTGAAAACAATAGGATGAGGGTATAAGGCACAGTATGTGTTTCAGAAGCTAAGTCTTGGAGGAATGGTGAAGAGACTGCAGTTCCATGAAGAACTCAGTTGATCAGATGGCTGGATGCTTCCAAAATAAGAAATTAACTTAAATATCCTTGTTTTTCTTCCTACCTTTCCAGATTTTATTTCTTTCCACTTCTATTTATCATAGAATCATTAAGGCTGGAAAAAACCTCTAAGATCATCAAGTCCAACTGTCAAACCAACACTGCCATGATCGCTAAACCATGTCCTGAAGTGTCATATCTACATGTTTTTTGCACACCTTTAGGGATGGTGACTCCACTGCTTCCCTGGGCAGCCTGTTCCAATGTTTGACCACTCTTTCAGTAAGGAAATTTTTCCTAATATCCAACATAAACCTTCCCTGGTGTAACTTGAGGCCATTTACTCTCACCTTATCACTAGGTACTCGGGAGAAAAGATCAACACCCACATCACTACAACCTCCTTTTAGGTAGTTGTAGAGAGACTGAGAGACTACCAATAAGGTCTTCCCTTAGCCATCTTTTCTCCAGACTAAACAATCCCAGTTCCTTCAGCTACTCCTCGTAATACATGTTCTCCAGACATCTCACCAGCTTGATTGCCTATGTTTCCCCAGGACAGAAGGAATGTTAAACTTACTGCTTATATGATTTTTGTGTGGATTTGGTGGAGATAGGTATTTTTCCCCATATTCCTTAAATAAGATAGCTTTGTATTCGTTTTGTTTTGAAATACTAGCCCTCATACCTGCATTTTGCCTGTGTTGGTAGGTGATGTTCTACCATTTCCATGTCCCGTGTTTCATCCTTTCCGTGCCTTATTGCACTTAGTGGGGCTGGTTGTGACTCTTCTGTGACTAAAGATACTCTTCACTCAGCCATTATGCAGAGTGTATTGTGATTGTTTAGGACATAAGTTGTGATGATTAAAAAATCAGAAATTCAGATATAAGCTTACAAGCTTGTCCTTCCTGAAAGATTCAGAAAAGCATTTGATGTCCTGTTTTGGTAGGTTGGTTGGTTTGGTTTGTTTGCTTGCTTGGGTTGTGGTTTTTTTTGGTGTGGATTTTTGTTTGTTTTGTGGTTTTTTTTTTTCATTATTGTGATAAGAATCAACATTAAACTACTTAGATTTAATGTAATTACTGATCATGTAACTGAACAGTGCAAAGAGCTTTCTATGCAAAAAAAATTACCAGATATTCACTGTAAATCTTAGACAAAGTATTTTATCTTACACAAAATATTTAATTACAATTTTTTGAAAACAAGACAAATATGGGAATGATGGCATAATTTGCTCTTGTGATGTTATATAATCTTCTTCCAAGTAACTGCTTATGATCTACCTGTTAATTATAGCTGCATCTTACCATACACTATGCAAAGGTATAATAAATATTAACAGGAAGGTTGTTTCAGAGTTACTAATATAAAAACATATAGATATTGAAACAGCAGTTTTAAATCCTAGTATACTCACTTAATCCTATTGCTACTTGCTGAAAATGCCAGTATCCCTGTTCAGGATGTGGGATTAATTACTGTACTCAACATGAATGAGGACACATTACTGTGTATATCAATACATACATACATACCAAAGATCATGTGCATTTGCAAGTGCCTTCATATAGAATACCTACAATTTTTATTTGCATATAATAAGACTAAAGTTTAGCCATGTTTTATATCAGAATGATGAATTTAAATACTTTTGTCATGAAATAAAAATATTTGTATGTCAATTCTTTGGTGATTTTTCAGTTTTAGCTGAATCAATCTGTAACAGAACAAATCTGCATCTCTAAAAAGGAGGATGCTTTGTGTTGCAATATATTTTTTAATTCATTATTTTATTTAAAACAGCTTGTGTATACTCTGTAGATTATTAGACATGTTTCCTTATGAAAAAAAGGGAGCAAACGTATTTTAAAACATTTTTCAAAGTGTTTATTTTCCAGATTATTGAACCATGTGCTAATATTTCTTTTGGATTACTAATGTAATTTTTAGTTGCATGAAATTTTATGTCTCCACGTAAATTACTGATGTTCAAGTGGTGCTAACAGCAGATGGGGGAAAACAATTGAGAGACAAAACAAAAGAATTGACTGGCTGGAGCAGAAAAAAAGTTTATTTTCATAAACCTCACATGTATACAGACACATTATACACATGTCAAGGAGATCAGGTTCTGTACTGGCAGCTCTCATGAGAGAGCAGCTGATGAGATGTGGGTGGGGCCAGAGGTGATGGTGGCCATCCCCCACTCCCACAAAAAGCACCCTGGGCAGTACCACCAACCAGGAGCACCTTGAACAGGACAGGGCATGGAGCAGCAGTTCGCACAGAAGAGCACGAAGAGAAAGCACCTCTTTGGAGTAAGGACATTCCACTGGTTGAGTGTAGAGGCTTGAAGTACTCATAACCCAGCAACTGAGCACTGTTCTGTGGCCATCTACACAGGTCAAGAGCACTCATCCTACCAGACCCCCAATTAGAATAGTGGGCACTCATCTGAAAGCAAAGGCTGCAACTCCAGCTGGGGGATCTTCACCATCTACCCCAGCAGTGGCCTATGCCTCCACCCAGATGGAGATGCTGAAGGAGGAGACTGTAGTACAGACCTCGGACTGCCAGAAGTGCTTCAGCCTTTCTCCTGAAACAGAGACAGGCAGCAGACTTGCTTGCAAAGGGTGTGTGAGAGGGAGGACCTTCTGCAGCAGATGGGCAAGCTGCAGGAGGTGGTGAGAAAGCTGCATAACATCAGCAAGGCTGAGAAGGAGTTGGATAGCTGACTCCAAGTGCAGTTTGCAGTGGACCCACAGGCCATGGCCAGACAGACAAAAACTCCCCCACCTGCATAGGCAAAAGAGAGGGGGCCAATAATAAAGAAGAATGGAAGCTTGCGATGGCAAGGACTAGCAGAGGGAAGACACCCAGAAGCCCGAGAGGTCCTTGCAGAACTGCTTCACTACTCTACAGACTGCTGAGGAAAGACCCATCACATTAGGAAGGATGCCAGAGCTTAAGAACGCTGCCTGATCTGCTCCCCATATAACAACCAGCACAACTAATAAAAGGTGACACGTGATAGTAGTAGGTGATTCTCTTCTGAGAGGTATGGAGGCACCGATTCTCCAGCCTGATGTACTCTCTAGAGAAGTGTACTGCTTACCAGGGGCTTGTATCAGGGATGTCACAGAGAGGCTACCAAGCCTCATACAGTGCACTGACTACTGTCCACTGCTGTTCTTTCATTTGGGCACCAGTGATACAGCCAGAAGCAGTGTGAGGAGTACCAAGAAAGATTACAGTGCCCTGGCAGTGGTGGTAAGGGATTCTGGAGCCAGGTAGCTTTTTCCCTTTTGGTTAAAGGGAAGGGGATTGAAAATAAAATCTGGTGAATCAACAAATGGTTATGGGACTGGTGCCACAGCCAGGGGTTCAGCTACTTGGAACATCGAACTTACTTTGAGAAACCTGATCTATTGGAAGCTGATGTGGTCCATCTTTCAGAGAAGGGGAAGGGCATCTTCAGTCATCAACTTGTCCACTTAGTGAAAAGGGCTTTAAACTAAAGTTGCCAGAGAAGGGGAACCTCAATTCATCCCATTCCTACCAGTTTGATGACAGTGCCAGTAATAGATGCCCAGAGCCTGGAGAGGTATCACAGGTCAGCAGGAGAACACTTGAAGAGCAGCACAGAATTCCAGACAGTCCAGTGAATAAATCAGCTTCATCAGAGCACCAACTTAAATGCCTTTATGTAAACACATGTAGCATAGGGAACAAACAAGAGGAATTAGAGATATGCACACACTTGCAAGGCTATGATATTATCAGCATCACAGAGAGATGGTGGGATGGGTCTTATGACTGGAGTGTTGGAATGGAAGGATACAGGCTTTTAAGGAAGAAGAGGCAGGGGAGAATAGGAAGGTGTGTCACCCTCTATCTCAATGACCAGATGGAGTGCATGGAGCTCCACCTGGGGATGGGTGAGGAGCCAACCAAGAGCTTATAGGTCAGTGAAAGTTATGGAGAAGATCATCTTGGGTGCCATCATGAAGCATGTACAGGGCAATCAGATGATCAGGCCCAGTCAGCATGAGTTCATGAAAGGCAGGTTCTGCTTCACTAATTGATCTCCTATGAAAAGGTGATCTGCTTTGTTGATGAGGAAAAAGCTGTGGATGTTGTTTGCCTGGACTTTAGTAAAGCTTTTGACACAGTTTCCCACAGCACTCTTGTGGAGAAATTGTCTGCTCATGGCTTGGACAGGCTTACACTCCATTGGATAAAAAATTGGCTGGATGGCCAGGCCCAGAGAGTGGTGGTGAGTCCAGTTGGCGGCCAGTCACAAGTGGTGTCCCCCAGGGCTCGGTGCTGGGGCCTGTTCTCTTTAATATGAGGGAATCAAAGATACCCTCAGTATATTTCCAGACAACACAAGTTAAGCAGGAATGTTGATCTGCTTGAAGGTAGGGAGGGTCTACAGAGGGATCTGGAGAGACTGGATCAGTGGGCCAAGGCCAACGGCATGAAGTTCAACAAAGCCATCTTGTACTTGGGTCACAACAACCCCATGCAGTGCTACAGGCTTGGGTAAGAGTGGCTGGAAAGCTGCCTGGTGGAAAAGAACGTGGTCAACAGCCAGCTGAATATGATCCAGCAGTATTCCCAGGTGGCCCATAAGGCCAACGGTATCCTGGCTTGTATCAGAAATAGTGTGGTCAGTAGGACTAGAGAAGTGATTATCATCCTGTACTCAACACTGTTGAGGACACATTTCAAATGCTGCATTGAGTTTTGGTCCTCTCACTACAAGGACATTGAAGTGCTAGAGCATGACCGAAGAAGATCAATAGATCAATGAAGCTGGTGAAAGGTCTAGAACACTTCTTGTGAGGAGCGGCTGAGGGAACTGGGATTATTTAATCTGGAGTAAAGGAGGCTGAGGGGAGACCTTATTGTTCTCTACAACTACCTGAAAGGAGGTTGTAGCAAGTGGGAGGGTCAGTCTGCTCTCCCATGAAACAAGCGATAGGACAAGAGGAAATGGCCTCAAGTTTTACCAGGGGCAATTTAGTTTGGACATTAGGAAAAATTTCTTCACTGAAAGGGCTGTCAAGCATGGGAACAGGCTTGCTCAGGGAAGTGGTTGGGTCACCATCCCTGGAGGTATTTAAAAGTAGATGTGGTGCTTAGGGACATGGTTTAGTGGTGACCTGGCAGTGCTGGGTTGAGGGTTGGACTTCATGATCTTAGCAGTCTTTTCCATCCAAAATGATTCTATTATTTTATTGTTCTATTAAACTATGAGCCCTGGTCCTCATAGGGGACATCAACACCCCCAATATCTGTTGGAGGAACAACACAACAGGACATAAGCAATCCAGGAGGTTCCTGGAATGCATTGGTGATAAATTCCTTCTCCAAATGATAGAGAAGCCAATGAGGAGTGTTGCTCTGCTGGAGGTTGTTCTCACCAACAAGGGGGGACTGGTGATGAATGTGAAGCTCAAGGGCAGCCTTAGCTGCAGTGACCATGAAATGTTGGAGTTCAAGATCCTTAGGGCAGTGAGGAGGGTGCACAGCAAGCTCACTACCTAGGACTTTAGGAGAGCAGACTTTGGTCTCTTCAAAAAACTGCTTGGAAGACTACCATGGGATAAAGCCCTGAAGGGAAGAGGCGACCAAGAAAGCTGGTTAATATTCAAGGATCATCTCAGGAATGATGCATCCCAACAAAGATGATGTCAGACAAAAAGAGGAGGAGGTCCGTATGGATGAACAAGGAGCTCATGG
>VYZX01022702.1:0-28154 GCA_013401335.1 Brachypteracias leptosomus
ACCCAACCCATTCTACGATTTTACGTCCTGTGTAGCTGGTGACACATCCTCCCACTGTGTAGTTCAGAGATAAAGCAGGGTAGATCTCTGTCCAGGCTACCCCAACTTGTCAGGCATGCTCTTCCCTGGAGACCAGTTATCTGCTACATGCTGCCCTCACAAGCTCTGAAAAGCAGGAACTGCAGCAGCAAGGTGTTTTCTTTTGCCATGTAACTGATCTCCTTGGTTTGGAGAAGAGCACAAAGAAGCCCTTCAGCTCATCCTTGGCCTCTTTGCTGTCAAAAAGCCATATATTGTTTCACCTGCATCCAATGATCACAGGGATATTATAAAAAAGGTTCAGCCCATGTTCTTGTGGAAGTCCTCCCCAGCCAATGAACACCTCTGACTCTGGATAAAGCCTGAGGAGTGGGACAAGAGGCCCTGTCTTCAGTCACTCAGAATTGGATGTGTAGTTGCTTGAGTCAGGTAGATGCAGGTTCAGTAGAAGAGGTAGGTTCTCACACAGCCAAACACACATCTCTGCTTACAAGCCAAGGGATCTGGGTCATGTAATGGGTCAGCTACAGGGTAGGGAGCTGCTCTTGTCCAAGTAGCACCAGAGAGTAAGCACATGCTTTCCTTCCTCAGCAGGCAGCAAACTAAGCTCATACTTGATGAACATAGCTCATTGCAAGCCTGGGCTGCATCAGAAGACACTTTTGGCAGGACTGGGTGTCTCTGCAGCAAAGCTTTTGAAAGTCAGCCAGTCCTGACAAGACACTGGGAAAGAACAGTAATTTATAGATTTTCCACATTCTGAAGATGTTCTCTGATACATGGTCAGGGGAGACAGCTAGGCCAACAGACTCCCACCAGACTGCAAGCAAACCCCAGTTGGGAAGACCATTCTAGAAACCCCTCCAAGAATGCTTCTGTCTGTATACGAGCTGGCCTACAAGGGCTCTTCTCTTCTTAGGAGACATTTTCATCCAAGACACCAACCATGAAATGCTACTGAGATGCCCAGATTCATGATTTTATTTCCACTCAAAGTAAGAACGTCTGGATAGCATGAGGTCATGGAGGCAGACCACACATCCACAAGTGCAGCCCAGCAGACAGCACTCGCTCATTACCTTCCAGCCTCCACATTCCTTGGGACCCCCCAAGCTCATCTCCATGAAAATACAGTGGATGCTGACAGGGTGAACTCTCCATGTTAGGGAAGCTGAGCTGGGACCCAGCAGATGAGTAGCTTGAACTTGTTTCAAGGTGAAGGAGTCCTACAGCGCCAGCCAGTGAGTCAGCAAGTTGGTGACCCAGTGCTGTGCAGAAGCATGGGCCATGTCCTTCCAGGCTGGTCAGGAGGCAGCACACCAGCACAATCCTACACAGTCTTCTGCACATTCTCTGTTTCATCTGCAGCCATTGGCACCCAGAAAGAGAATGTATCCTGTGCCAGAAACACATAACCTTGTCTGCCAAACAAGACCAGCAACATTTGATCACATCACTGCTGTGCACAAGCCTTCTCCAGCCTTTCAAGCAAGCGACCATCACTCCAGATTGCCATGCCTTCACCAGTGGGCAGGTAAGCAAGTTCTGGCATGTCAGCTGTTGTCACCAACTACCTTAGGCAAAAGCACCAATCTGACTTAATCAGTTTTTCATCAAGCCATCAATGTTTCTTGGATTTTAGGCTTTTGCTTCTACAGAATGAAGTACTTTGCACTGAGTGGCTCATCACAGCTCAAAGTAACAGCCACCACCATGCCCACTCATCAGCCCATCCACAGAGACAGGGCAGCTTCTGACCGAGGAAGATGGATCCAGGCTGTGAGGACTGGAGAGACTGCGGCAGCCCAAGGGAGCATCATTTCTGATGCCTCCTGCAGCTACTTAAGAAGTCAGAGTCCTTGACTGGACTCCTCCCACGATGTACTATATCCTCCAGACTTAAAGAAGGAAAGTAGCACATCGTATGATCAGAAAGCCATGAGGTGTTTCAGGAGGGGCAGTCCATGTCAGAAGCATCATGTGCCCAAGCCACAGCTCCCACAAAGTGCTGGCAAGGCATAGCACTATTTCCTTCTCATCCAAAATGGAAAAACCTTTGATGTTCAGCATTTTGTAACATCAGGTAAAGGATTACCAGCACTTCCACCCTCTCCCCCCAAAAAATAATCAAAAAGCACTGTTGAATTTTCAATGTTATTGGAAACCCAGGGTTTTACCTACAAACAGCTGCTGCCAGAAAGGGAAAAAAGAAAAAAAACTTTCCAACTGCCCTAAGTCAAAAACAGTCCACAGGAGAATTTTGAACGCTTGGCAGTACAGGAAAGACAGGAGAGATTCTTCTTGAGACTGTGGTGCCATGAGACCCTGCCTGATGCAACTGTTGCACACAGATGAGGCTTCCCAGGGACATCTCCAGACACACAGCTTGTGGCTCTGGTACTTGACTACCAGAGTCCTCTAACACTCTTCTTTCCCAAAGCACTGGTCTCCTCACTCCAAGAAGGACACTGAGGGGCTGGAGTGTGTCCAAAGAAGAGCAACAAAGCTGGTGAAGGGTCTAGAGAACAAGTCCCATGAGGAGTGGCTGAGGGACCTGCGGTTGTTCAGCCTGGACAAAAGAAGGCTCAGGAGAGACCTTCTTGCTTTTCACAACTCCCTGAAAGGAAGCTGGAGTGGGCTGGGGGTCAGTCTCTTCTCCCACGTGACAAGTGATAGGACAAGAGGAAATGGCCTCAAGCTTTGCCAGACATTCAGGTTGAACTTGAGGAAAAATGCCTTCCCTGAAAGGATTGTGAAGGGCTGTCCCAGGCTGCCCAGGGCAGTGGTGGAGTCCCCATCCCTGGAGGGGCTTCCAAACTGTAGAGATGTGGTGCTGAGGGATATGGTTTAGTGGTGACTTGGCAGTGCTGACTTAATGGTTGGACCTGATGATCTTAAAGGTGTTTTCCAACCAAAAAAATTCTATGATTCTAAGGTGACTCCATGCCCAGCCCCAGAACATGGTCTTGTTGCAGTAGAACAACAGAGAAAGAGACCAGTGGCCACTAGCCAGATGAAAGATAAACCTGAAGTTCCCAATGAGCTACAGCAATCACCTAGCAAAGCCATCTTCCAAGAGGCCAAGAAGAATTTGTCACATGGCATTATTAAGTGAAAGCCAAATAACACATGGCTGGACCCAGGAGCACATCTTGTCATTTGCCTGAGAACAGACACAAACATCAGTCTAGCGCTGTCTGATCACACCTATTGCTGTCAGGTAGTTGTGAAGATGGTCCCTTTGTCATTTTTATCTAGACCAGACAT
Organism: Brachypteracias leptosomus; assembly: GCA_013401335.1. Taxonomy (NCBI): domain Eukaryota; kingdom Metazoa; phylum Chordata; class Aves; order Coraciiformes; family Brachypteraciidae; genus Brachypteracias; species Brachypteracias leptosomus. The sequence goes on from VYZX01022702.1 coordinate 3,307, forward strand.
GCTACTGGTGACCAGAAGTCGTTAGTGATTGCAAGCATGAGTCAGTCATTCACTGCTGTTCTCCCCAGCCCCTCTGCAGGGCAGTGCCAGCTGAGAGCTTTCAGTGCCAGCATCACTTTCTTTCTGAAATCACTGAAGGTCTGGCCTGTACCATTACACCCTCATTGTGCTCTGGCTTCCTGCAGACATAAGAGGCTTCACATCTGAATTAGGTTTAAAATAGGAGGTTCTGGACAATGCATACAAAGACTTCAGGCACCAAATAAAGTCATTTTAGCAAAGGCCCTACATCCTTGCTGGCTCATATATTTAGAGCAGAAGGGGAGTTTTAAGAATACCTTTGTGTATGGTCCATTACACACCAACTGAAGAAATGATAACAGAATGTTCAAGGTGGAAAGGGGAAGAATCAATATTTCCCCTCCTGAATAGATTTCTCTTCTAAAAATAAACTTGTGTGGAAGTGTGTGAAGACTTTCATCCCTTCAGCTCTATTTCTCTGGACAAGAACTGGCAGCACAGAAGGAACATTCCCCTCTTAAATTCCTGACTTAGCTTTCCAAGAGTCACTTCTTTTCACAGTGACAAAAAGAAATGCCTCTAAGTGTACAGTTGGATCCTCTTCCCTAGCCCTTGTATGCACAATACCATGAAATCAAGCAGCTCACCCCATTAATGACATTTTTACACCACTTGCATTTTGCACAAGAGGGCAAAAACCAAAAGAATCTGTGCAGAACTCCACCTCCACTGATCTCCACGTCCTCACGCAGACCTTGAACCAACAAATGTGCCTGCAAAGTTCATCACCCTGGAGTATTTCCAGTGTCTTCCTGGGATTGTCTGCACAGAAGAAAACTCACCTCAGCATATACAAATTCAGGGCAGGCAACACAACAGGTTCCTCCATACCTGTTGGTAAAGGTGATCTTTATGTGTGTCTCTGGTTTCACCAAGCATGGAAGACTCTATACCAAGAAACAACTTCTGCATAGCCTTTTGGCAAATGCCACGAAAGGAAGAATAAAGAAAGGGAAAACACATGCACTTGGAAAATATTGATTTGGGAATTTCATGCTGCAGACAGAGCCATTTCACAAAAGCCTAAAAGCTTCTCTTCAGCTGTAAAATGCAAGCATTAGAGCCCAGACAACCAATTAGCATTAAACACACTGTTCTGTTTACTAGCAGCTTGCTTAGCGAGAACTCAGAGGGTAATGTACTAAAACTTGAAAGAGCAAAACCCATGATAATTTAGATAGCACTACACGTGGAAACACGTGCCGTATGCCTGCTGTCAACGGCTGAATTAGAGAAGCAAAGGAGTCTCCACCACAGCAAGCCCCAAATGCTGCCATTCCTGCTGCTGAGATGCTCTTTCCCATAGCCAGTGCAGCTGGTACAGGACATAACCAAGAGTCCTCGGTAGAAAAGACCCTCACCTGCCACTTCCTAGAAGGCTTCACTGGCTTCTTCCAAGTCCCTTGTCAATCCAGAACTGCCCCACCCTTCTACTCTTGCCCAGGAAAGACCTGTCTCCACATCACTGCCTCCAATCTCTCTCCAGTATCATGTGGCTGGACAGAGGGTCAGCCTCTTCCTTTTGACTTGTGCTGCATCCTTGCATTGATTCCAGAGCATCCTTGCTTTTGGATTTCCTACCCAATTTGGTCCCAGTGCTTACTCATCAATCTTGCCAGAGCTGCATGGGCTGATTCACAAGCAAAGAGAGGGATGGACCAGGAGTTAGGTGCCTCTCTACCAGATGTCAGCTGGAATTTTTACAGGGAGAACAAAATGCTGTCTTGTAGACTTCCACAATTTCTTTCCTTTTCCAGCTTGGGTTTTAATCAAGTTGTATGACAGCCCTTTGAACATTTCTCTCTCTATCTGGCTACAGAGAACCCCATATGGGAGTGAGAACAGCACCACAAAAACAGGAGGAAATGGTTCACTGAGTGCTTCCTATCTAATATGACTATCATTTCCATCTCTGATTCTGCAGAGTCTTTTGGGCCAGGAAGCCTGCTCCTCCAGGACATGACCCCCATGACTAATGGTCTTCCTAACATTTCTTGTCTTAGATCTTAAGACTCTTTACACCTTTCAGTCTTGTCTCTCACACAACATTGACAGGTTAAGTCTCAGCCAAAACTGCCATGAAGGAGGATCTTCAGATAGCTTCCCACTACTGTAGCAAACCTGTTCTCAACAAGAGAGCCACAGACAAGCTGTTGCAGTGTTAGCAAAACCACATGGAGATCATGCACATCCAGCACAGGTCACCCAGGCGGACACTGGCAGATGTGTTTTCAGTGGTTAGACAGCCACCACAAGCACATACAGACAGAACAAATCCAAACGCTTTTGCCAGCAACACAAACCTGTGACACCTACCAGACTGATCCTACCTGCTGTCTTTCAGAGAGTTCTGCTCTCTGTGCCCTAGCTGCCCTGTAGAGACCCTGCCTTTGTCCAGTGAGATCTCTGTGCTGGCAATGACAATGCTCTTCACAGAGCACTGCACCGGGTGCCTGCATGTTAAAGCCACTCTGACCTCTGTCCCCTCAAGTTCAGGTGAAATTTCTCTCACGTTTTCTTGTTGTGGTTTAAAAGCCAAAATCACTGACTGTGAATTCCACAACAGAAAGGTGTTGGGGTTTCTGTTTGCTTGTTTTGTGGCTAATGGTGGGCAGATATAACTTCCTCCTATGAAAAATAAAATTAACTCACAGCATTGGGTGCGAGATCAGGCCAGAAACCACTAAACAAGTTCCCTGAACTGAAAAAAAGGCACACAAAATTCCAGATCATGAACATTTCGTTCAGACAGATACAACAAAAACAGCGGCCACCCAGCGAGGCGGGTATTTCTGGGTAACAGCAGGACCGTACATCCCACCCCAGAACCGCCATCTCTCTGCTAGACCCCGGGTTGACGCGACACGACCTCTCCACCGCACCAGCCCGGCCGGGGCTGGGGCGGCAACATCCGTGCCTTTGACGACAGCCGGTTACGGGGCGGACATCCGTGGAGCTGGCCGCGAACTCCTGCAGCAAAGCACTTTTCCACGTGCCCCTCGAGAAACGGCCGATGCGGAGCCGAAAGGGCAGCACCGCGGATTGCAGCCCCTCTCCCAGCCCCATACCCGCCGGTCCCCACCGCCCTGCGGTCCCGCTCCTAGGGAACTCCGCTGGGGAGCCCCGCGGGGCCCGGGCGGGGCAGGGGCAGAAAGCCGGGAGCAGGGAGCGGGACGTGGGGGAGGGCAACCCGCCCTGCGTGGGGCCCGAAGCCGCCGCGCCGTCGAGGGCTCCCGGGGCCGGAGGTGTACCGCAGCCCCTGCGATCCCGGGGCCGGAGGGAGCGCACAGCCCACCCCGCCGTCGGAGCGGAGAGAAGGGTTCCCCGTTACCCGCCGTCGGAGAGGAGAGAAGGATCCTCGTTACCTGTCGTCGGAGCGGAGAGAAGGTTCCCCGTTACCCGCCGCCAGGGCAGAGAGAAGGATCCCCGTTACCTGCTGCCAGAGCAAAGCTCTGACCCGGCGGCTGCCGCGGGGAAGGGCGGCCTCTACCCGTGGAGGCGGGGCCGGGACAGCGGGTCCCGCCCAGCCCCACCAGGCGCTGACCCGCCCCTCTCCCCCTGTTGCATCCATCCTCGGATTCTGGTTCGAGGCGTCGGCGCGGTGGGCGAAACGTCAGAGAATCATGGGAGTTTGGTCTATTTTGATCTATTCCAAATCCACTTTGTTCGATGGAATGTTTGGGTGGGGTGGGACCTCAAGGGACCTTAGCTCCCCTGCACTGAGCAGGGACATCTGCAACTAGAGCAGGTGCTCAGAGACTCAGCCATTCTCACCTGCAGTGATTCCAGAGATAGGGCATCAACCACCCCTCCGGGCAACCTGGGACAGGCTCTCACCACTCTCAGTATCAACAATTTCTTCCTTCTCTCTAGTCTAAATCTCTCTCTTTTACTTTAAACCCATCACCCCCTGTCCTGTCCCAACAGGCCCTACTCAGAAGTCTGTCCCCATCTTTCTGACAGGCCCCCTTTCAGTCTTGAAAGGCCAGAAGGTCTCCCTGGAGTCTTCTCCAGACTGAACAAGCCCAACTCTCTCAGCCTGGCATCCCAGCAGAGTGGTTCCAGCCCTCACATCATTGTTGTCCCACAGAGAACCTGTGTTTGGACACTCCAGAACCCCACTGATAAAACCAAAGCAGCCCTGATTGCATGGAAAAGACACTGAAAGAAGGTAGATTTAGACTAGATTTAAGGAAGAAATCCTTCACTGAGGGTGGTGAGGCACAGGAAGAGGTTGGCCAGAAAAACTGTGGATGCCCCACCCCTGGAACTGTTCAAGGCCAGGTTGGATGGGGCTTGGAGCAACCTGATATAGTGGAAGGTGTTCCTGCCGAAGGCAGGGGGGGCTGGAACTAGATGGTCTTTTAGGCCCCTTCCAACCCAATCTATTCTATGATTCTGTGGTCCTACAAAAACTAGACAGCCGAGCAATGCTGCCTGTAGCCACAGCTGCTCCTGGCCTGCCCCTCGCCACCCCACAGCCCTCCTGCAGGTGACCTTACACCTCCTGTTGCACCTGCATTGGCTTTTCTGACTTCAGACATTTCCAGGGATGTCCCAGGTTTTCACTGCTTCTGCAATGTTTTGGGGAGGCCAAACCCAGCAGTCTGAAAGTTGCTGCACCCCATTGCCTGCCAGGTCCAACTGGCAGCAAGACTGAGCACGTATTCCCCGAAGGCACATATAAAAACACACACCTAGAGCACATGTCCACATGGCCATCCATGCAGAGCAGCATTGACAGGCACTCAGCAACCACATAAACAAGAACAGCACCAGCAGCCTCAACTTGTTCTCTCTGGTTCATCAGCATAAAGGTTGCATAGTGGGAAATACATGTAGAATCACAGAATTATGGAATCATTTAGGTTGAAAAAGACCCTTAAGATCATCAGGTCCAACTGTTAACCCACCACAGCCAAGTCAACACTAAACCATGTCCCTCAGCATCACATCTCTACAACTTAGAAAACCCTCCAGGGATGGGGACTCCACCACTGCTCTGGACAGCCTCGGCCAGGCCTTGGCAACCCTTTCAGGGAAGAAATTGTTCCTTATGTCCAACCTAAACCTCCCCTGGTGCAACTTGAGGCCATTTCCTCTTGTCCTATCACTTGTCACTTGGGAGAAGAGACCAACCCCCAGCTGGCTCCAACCTCCTTTCAGGGAGTTGTTGAGAGTGAGAAGGTCTCCCCTGAGCCTCCTTTTGTCCAGGCTGAACAATGACAGGTCCCTCAGCTGCTCCTCACAGGACTTGTTCTTTAGACCCTTCACCAGCTTTGTTAGTCTTTGGACATGCGCCATCCCCTCAATGTCTTTCTTGTAGTGAGGGGCCCAAGACTGAATCAATTGCTGAGTACAGAGGGACAATCCCTGCACTAGCCCTGCTGGCCACCCTGTTCCTGATACAAGACAGTGTGTCTATGTGTGTACAGCATGGGTCCCTCCAGCAGTGACTTGCTGAACTAAACTCCTTAATCCTATGTATCAGCAGCCAGGCACAGACACTGTCAGCCTGGTTGCTGACCCTGAGTTTCAGTCTTCCCAGATGGTGGCACCTACAAACACATCCAAGTTCCTGAGGCCACAGCCCCAATCCAGCAGCTGGATCAGACCCTCTTGCACAGACACACAGACCTACAGAGCTGCTCAGGACTCCCCTCATCCCCCCAGTAGCCAGTCTTTCTAATGGTCTTACCCCTAGACACCTGCACACCCCAATTCCCTGTCCACATCGCCTCCTTGATGCATATCCGGTGGGATCATCACCAGCACTCACACACCTCCTTGCGCACCCACACATGGACTGCTCTGACACACATGCACACCAGATAGAGAGTCCCTCACTCAGGAAAACCACTGGAAGTGGAGCTGAATAAGGTTGCAGGACAGACTGTGATGACCTGGCACAACCATCATGACCAGAAAATTGTTTATATGGTGCTGGCCCTTTTTATCCCCTTATCCCTCTGTTTTCCCGTGTTTGTTCCCTTCAAACAATGTTGGTGTCATTTCCCCACATTTGGTTCCTTCTCTGGGCATCCTGTAGTAAGCCTTGTGTAATCCTGGAATGCTCTTTCCCTGCACCCTGTAGCATGTCCCATGTTGATGATGATGGCAGGGACCTCCCTTGGTCCTTAGGGAGCTCAGAGGTTGAATCCTTTTCATAGGTTTTATGTGTGGACTGTAGGGCTGAATCTTTTCTAGTATAGCCCTGGGAGGCCCTGGACAGGATTTCCCTTCTTCTGAGTTCCTAATTTGCCTTCCCAACTGCCTTTATGATCCTCTGGGCTTGTGGAGGTGGGCTTCTGATGGGCTGATGACTCCTGTATGGGCCTGGAAGGAAACAGGGCATAGTATGATTTTGGTTTCCCACCCTGCCGTTGCCTCTCTGTGCTCCTCCATGGGTGTGCAGAGCAGTTTTTATCACTAACACAGGCTGTAGTGCTCTCGCTCCTGGGGCATAAAGGGCTTGGTGGTGCAAAAGACAAAGAAAGTGGGTGCGCAGCTGCTCAGACAGTGCCCGGCCCTGAGTGACTTTGATAAGGCACTGCACTACTGGGGACACAGCAACCCACATCCCCTGTGTCAGCTGTTCCTCTCCTGTAAAAATGCCCTGCTCTGTGTTTAAACTGCTCTGTGACTGTCTGCAGCTCTTTATTTAGCACAGGGCTGGTCAGGAAACAAAGGCTCACCTACCAAAAGGTATTGATTTTTTTCTGTTTTGCGCCTTTCTGGTTTTGCTCTTCCATAGTCCCTAATTAGCCAGAGTATTTTTGCACTGCGGGTCCTTCTGTCCTTACCTTCACTGCTCTTTCTGCTCCTGTTTCAGGGACTGCTCTGCTCCCAGATCAACCCATCCACAGAAAGTATGGTTATTTTCCTTTTCTGCTGATGTAAAAGCTCAGTTTGTCTGGCACTTTTCATGATCAGTACTATGTTCTGGTCAACGAACTTAACAAAAAATTAGGTTGGGGCCTGACATTTGTAATTAATATAGCATTGAACAGTACCCTGGAAAAGGTTTTGCATCAACTGCTGATTCATGCAGCTTTCCTGGGCAATCTGCATGACATTTTCCATCCTATCAGTGCCCCTGGATGGTGTTTTCAAAGCAATCCACACAGGAAGCAGAAACTTAATTAAAAAAGAAATTAGGCCATAGTTCTCTTTCCTGGGGATGAGAAGTGGTATCCACTAACAAGAGAAATCAGAGCTTCGTGCCAAGCTACCAAATATATTAGATTTGTACCTGTGTGTGTTGGAACTCAGCATGTGGTTTTCTTCTCTCTGATCATTCTAAGTTTCAGAAGCCTGGGGAACATTTCTCCAGAGAGTTATGAGACATTTTGTCTCTAAACAGTGTCCTCATTGCCCATGTTTTGCTCGTGTCACAGCTGACCTTTAAAAGCTGTCTGTCCAGGGAAACATTTCAAGACTATTTGGAAGCTTCCCACTCATTGCCACTTGCCTGCCAAGCTGTTTCTATGAAGAATGCAAGAATATCAAAACTCCAGGACACATCCTAGCCATGAGCTGAACCTGTGAACCCATCTCCATGTCCCATGATCCAGATAGCTGCTCAGGAATTGCTGGGATTAAGGATCCAGAAAGCTGCATCTGCTGAAGATGAATGACTAAGATTTCATGAAGCAGAAAAAATCTTCACATTTCACATATCTGAAAAATTGAACTTAGCAGATTAGTCGTCCCCTCTCTCAGAGTTCCTTAGTCTGGATGTGCTGGGACACCCCAGCCATGTTTTAGAGCCTGTGAGCTGCAGGTTTTTGGTTCCATGAGCTGTGAAGGAACAGCTCAAGTTCCCTGACATTCTGCCTGCCCTTCTGCAGGATAAGACTGCAGACAAGGCACACCTTTATCCCTCATCCTTCTCTGGGTGGTTGGCCAAGTCATTCTGCTGCTACCACCCAGTCCAGTTGTCTGATGAATTTTGGCCCATCAAAGGTCATTGAGCATTCCGTGGGTGACCCAAACTACCTTAGAATCATAGAGTGTTTTGGGTTGGAAGGGATATTTAAAGGTCATCTAGTTGACCCCCTCTGCAAGTTACAGGAACATCTGCAACTAGAGCAGGTTGCTCAGAGACCTGGCCAATCTCACCTGGAATGGTTCCAGGGATGAGGCATTGACCACCTCTCTGGGCAACCTGGGACAGGGACTCACCACCCTCAGCATAGAAAATTTCTTCCTTTTCCCTAGTCTAAATCTCCCTCTTTTACTTTAAACCCATCACCCCTTATCCAGTCCAAACAGTGCTGATACAAAGATTGTCCTCATCTTTCTTATGGGCCCTCTTTAGACAGTCTCCTCAGACCCTTCTCTTCCTCAGGCTGAACAAGCCGAACTCTCTCAGCCTGGCCTCCCAGCAGAGGGGTTTCAGCCCTCCTATCATATCTTCGGCCTCCTCTGGCCTCGATTTACCAGGTCCATGTCTCTGCTGTGCTGAGGACTCCAGAGCTGGCCTCACCACTATGGAGTGGGGGCAGGATCCCCTCCCTCGCCCTGCTGCCCATGCTGCTGGGGATGAAGACTAGGATCCCTTCTTAAAATACAATGTGGCCTTTGTGACCAAAGGAAGACAGAACAGTAAAGAAGACAAAAGAGGTGAGAAAGACATGTTGCAGAGGTGGTTGCACTGGAGTCTGTCCAGAGACATGGCACTGTGTGTCTGTGCAAAACTTTCTGCATGCACCAGCTCTCTCCCCAGTAGGAAGACTGGTCTAGCAGGTCAGACTGTAGGTTGAGCCAGGACACGTCTCTGAATCTCTTCAGTAGAGTGCCTGCCCCTGTGTGCTTAAGAAGGACACGTCCTACCTGTTTACAGCTCACCCTGACACTCTTGCTAATAGCCAGCTTCTTACGTGCGGATAGCAAACCTAGCCTAAAGACAGTGCTGAGAAGCTCCACAGCCTGCTGTGCAGGCACCCCATGCCAAGCTGTTTTAAAGGAAACATTTTCAGATACCTTAGCAAGGAATGAACAAATGAACCCATGAAACAGAAAAGCTCAAATAGATGAGAGCCAAACTGTACAGTCCACAATTTGCCCTTGAAAATTCTGTCTTCCTTCTTATATTTTGACAATGTGTTTCAATGACAGAGAGGTCCAAAAGGAACCCGCAATTTTTTATCTGTGCTAGAAGGCAAAAAGGAGAGAGTGTTACAAGATAAATACTTCTGCTAATGATGTAAGGACCAGAAAATGCTTCTCCTGAAGGTTCAAACTCCTCAAAATTGTGCAGACGGGTAGTGCAATACTCTGCTACGTGCTCTAATCCTATTTGAGTAGCAACTGCTTCTTAAAGTGATACAGATAAATGATGCAAATGATGTTCCCTTTCTAGTTCCCTTCAGCATAAAGGTCAGTGCATTAAACCTTTTGAAGACATCAGAAATCACAGGAAAACAGAGGAAAAAGGGGATTAAAAGGGCCAGAAGCATATAAATAGTTTTCTGGTTATGATGGTTGTCTGTCCATGCCCTGTGCTAGGCCAGCACAGTCTGTCCTGCCACCTTATTCAGCTCCACTTCCAGCTGTTCCTCTGAGTGAGGAACTCTCCACTGTGCACATGTGTTTTCATGGTGGTCTCAGACCAGAGAGGGGCGCAGGATGAGGCTGTTTGTGGTGTCTATGTTTGAGTGAGTGATTAGGGTGCCTGCCTGTGTTGACATGTGTGGACCACCATGTATATATGTGTACTTGTGTACTGTACATGTGGTAACATCAGCTCAGCCTTGCTCCTGCCTGGGCCTTGATGCAGCAGCCTCCCCCTCCTGGGCTGCTGGATCTAGCCTCCTCTGGCAGGGAGCAAAGATGGTTTCTTTCCTGACAAGCCAGTTCCAGCAGCCTGGCAGGAGCAGACAGCAGAGGCCGGAGCATTACCACCAGCCCCCTCCATGCTGTAGCTTGAGGCTGCTGTGCCAGTCTCCTTCCAGCTCTGGGGAGCAACCACCACAGGTAGAGCTTCAGGGTTTCACAGGGGTGGCCTGAATATTGTTAATGCACATGGAGGTGACAGGAGAAGCCTAAGAGCCCCTTGTCAGAGGTGTACTCCCTCTGGAAGGAGCAAACTCAGTTCTGTGGCTTAAGCACTAACCTCTCTACCAATGCAGGCAGTGAGGACTAAAGCTGTGTTGTCATACACCAGGCTGCCATCGCCGGGACAGGGCTGGCAGGCTGCTGGCCTGGGGATGCATGGTGGGATGGTGACCTCTGATGGTAAAGAAATCCTCTCACAGAAAAACAGCCTGTGGTTTTCTGTGCTGCCAGGTGTATAGACATGTGTTGAGCATGCAGGGGTCCCAGGGCAGAGGCCAGACCAGTGCTCTGTGTGAGCACTGTCCTGTTGCTCCTTCTCCTGCTACACATCAGAGACTGTTCTCCTGCCCATGTCCTCACCAAGCAGATGTAGATGGTGAGGAGCAGACAGATGGTGAGGCTTCTGGGGAGATACGACTCACAGCAAAGGGGATCAGGGAGCTGGGTACAAGCATGACACAGCTGTGAAGTGGGAGACTTCCAGCCCAAGGTGCCCATTTGTGTGGTTGGTACCATCTCTTCACACTGCATCTCTCTAGGCCCTGCTGTGCCTTTTCACTGCCTGAAGAGATACAGAGGTGAGGTGAGGGCACGAGTCTTCCCATCCTGGAGTTGTTCTGCTGTGTTTTAACATTTTCAAAAAAGGGAAAAAAGGAAGACTTGGGAAACTGCAGACCAGTCAGTCTCACCTCTGTGTCCGGCAAGATCATGGAGCTGATCCTCCTGAAGGCTCTGCTAAAGCACATGAAAAAAGCACATGGTCTTGTTTAACATCTTTGTTGGTGACATGGACAGTGGGATTGAGTGCACCCTCAGCAAGTTTGCCAGAGACACCAAGCTGTGTGGTGTGGTCAACATGCTAGAGGGAAGGGATGCCATCCAGAGGGACCTTGACAGGCTGGAGAAGTGGGGCCATGCCAAGTTCAACAAAGTTAAGTGCAAGGTCCTGCACCTGGGTTGGGGCAACCCCAAGCACAAATACAGTCTGGACAATGAGTGGATTGAGAGCAGCCCTGTGGAGAAAGACTTGGGGCTGCTGGTTGACGAAAAACTCAACATGAGCCAGCAATGTACAATTGCAGCCAAGAAAGCCAACCATGTCCTGGGCTGCATCAGAAATGTGGCCAGTAGGTCAAGAGAGGTGATTCTGCCCCCTCTACTCTGCTCTTTTGAGATCCCACCTGGAGCATTGCATCCAGCTCTGGAACCCCCAGCTCAAGAAGAACATGGACCTGTTAGAGAGGGTCCAGAGGAAGGCTACAAAGATGATTAGATGGCTGGAACACCTCTCCTACGAAGACAGGCTAAGAGAATTGGGCTTGTCCAGCCTGGAGAAGAGAAGGCTCTGGGAAGACCTTATTGCAGCCTACCAGTATCTGAAGGGGGCCTGCAAGAAGGCTGGGGAGGGACTTTTCATAAAGGCCTGCAGTGATAGTATGAGGGGTAATGGGTTCAAACCTGAAGAGGGGAGATTTAGATTGGAAATTAAGAGGAAATTCTTTACACTGAGGGTGGTGAGACACTGGCATGGGCAGTTGGAACTAGATGATCTTTGAGGTCCCTTCCAACCCAAACCATTCTATGATTCTATGAGCAGTACTATCCGCATTTACATTGCTGGAATGTCTGCTCTGTTGTGGTTTTACCCCTTTATAATCACCCAGTTAACATAACTCCCAGGAAACCCCATGGGCCTGAATGCTGCCTATTTCTTGTTACTTGTTCTGCAGAAAAATAACATCTCTCCCAACCGTCCTAGTGTCAGCTAAGGATGTCACTCTCCCCAGCAGCACTATGCCAAGCATACCGCTGCATAAGAATCTATGCAATCGCCTCTCTTCTTCCTAAAAGAGGTCAATGATGTGATGTGGTTTTTAAAATCTTTCTCTGCTTAAGCTCCTTTACCATTTTGCTCCCCCTTTGGATTAGCCACCCAGTTAGCAGCTCTGCCACAGCACAGTGTTATAGAATCATAGAATCATTAAGGTTGGAAAAGACCTCTAAGATCATCAAATCCAACTGTCAACCCAAGACTACTGTGACCACTAAACCATGTCCCAAAGTGCCACGTCTACACAGCTCCAGGAATGGGGACTCCACCACTTCCTTCGGCAGCCTGTTCCAGTGCTTAAACACTCAGTAAATAAATTTCTCCTAATATCCAATCTAACTCTCCCCTGGCACAACTTGAGCCCATTTCCTCTTGTCCTATCACTAGTTACTTGGGAGAAGAGATCAACACCCACCTTATTACAACCTTCTTTCAGGCAGTTGTAGAGAGCAATAAGGTCTCTCCTCAGCTTTCTCTACCCCAGAATAAACAACCGCAGTTCCCTCAGCCACTCCTCATAAGATATGTTCTCCAGACCCCTCACCAGCTCTATTGCCCTTCTCCAGACCCACTCCAGCATCTCAATATCTTTCTTATACTGCAATGTGAGGATGAGTAGATGCAGTTTCCGTTTTGTAGTCCGTCATTCAATGAAGTTTTCTGTGACGGGGAGTCTTTCCCCTTCTACAGTCACCAAGAGTCCTGCTGGAAATGTGTGATTGGCACTGCTGGCTTCCTTGGCCTCAAGTAGCTGCTGTTAGCTGCAATCCATGCCAGAGCTTCTGGCTGGAATTAGTTGAAAGGAAGAGTCTTCAAAGCTGGAGAAGTCAGAGGCAGAGCTCTAACTGCATATAGTCAGGTGCCTATCTTGCAGACTTTCTCTCCAGTGAGATGGGGATGATGTTACCTGCCTCAGAAACAAGGAGAGAGGATGAATGGACGGAAGACCATGCTATCTCTGGGTGTCTGTTATCATAGCCCTGGACAGCATGGCTACTGACTGAGTAATGGGCGCTGACTTTGCTGTACAGCTGCCTCAGACACCATGTGCAATAGCTGCATTTAGCTCGCACCATTTGAGTAGACAAACTTGCTGGAAACTTGCAGAATCCTATATAACAACCTTTGTCTTCTTTCCTGACCTTCATGCCAGAGGCTGAAGATCCAGGCTGGAAAAGACAGGAAATAAAGAGAGAAGCTGTTCATTAGTGACTATCTCAAAAGAAAACAGCCTATGAATTGAAATAGTAGACCAGGGTCCATAGGCAATACTACCAGGAGAGTCCTGTTCAGAAGGGTCTGCCAGAGCATCCTCTTTTATGAGGGACACCTGTCTTGTGTTAAATGAACCAGCCTAAGCCAGCCTAACTCAGACACTGGTAAAGCCTGGGTTAGATACCTGTATCTTCTTGTATGCCTGTGCAGCACTGCCTGCAGTAAGTGCATAAGTCCTAGACTCAACATGCATCTGGTCTTTAACCACATCTGGGTTTAGACCAGCTGAGCTGAAAGCAGTGTGTATAGCTGATCCAGCTGCAAAGTGCTGGGGAGCCAGTTCTCCAAGCATTGCAATCCAGCAGCAAGGGCCATGTGCACTATTTATGCACCCATGCACCAGGAGAGATGGCATCGCCCTCTGCACCTGGCCTGGGAAGCATCAGCAGTCTGGGGGGAACTGTCCCTTCATCTTGAATTGGCAGTCACATTAAATTGCTTTTCAGGCTGGTTTGATGAAGCCCAGAAAACACATCTTTGTACAGTCTGTCTGACTGTGTGGAGCCCATGCAATGAGACTGCAGAACGACATTCTGAAATTTATTGGCCAGACAAAGAGGAAGTCTTTTTGTTTGCACAAAGGCAAATGCTGCCATTAGTGTAGGTAGCAATATTGATTCATTTGATGGGGTGAAAGGGTCAACATGGCAGGTAGCACAAAGGCTCCAACACTATCTACTCTGCCTCCCCTAAGTGCCTCCATAGGGCTTCCCCTGGGCCTCTGAAATGCCTTTGGTACGCACCAGTGATAAAACATCCTGATCCAGCTCCAGAAGTGGAGGTTTCAGGCACTTCTCTAAATCTTACTGGTAGATGCTTAAGCGACAAGGGCAGGTTAATGCTGCTTTGGCTAAGGAAAAGGCTTGCCATTCTTTCAGCTGGCTGATGAACTATCTCCATGACATGGGAGCAGCCCTGGAGAAACACTCCAGAACAGTGTATGGAGTGCCACTTCACAAAACATCTTCATTGAGGGGGATCAAGCCATCCTGGTGAGTTCTTTTTCTCCACAGACCTGCCAGTCTCAAAAAGGGCAATCAGGGCAGATTTAAAATCTGAGCACTATTTCTTGCCTGCCCTCAGCACTAGCTGTGTCTTACTCCAGCATCAGTGCCAGCTTTTCATGGGAGGAGGAGAACCTTTGGGGCAAGCAGTCTGACTTGTGACCTGCATGTCTTTGCTCAGGTCATCAGGCAGTCCTGCCCAGCCAGCCCCTCTTCTCTACATTCCCACCTGTCCTGCAGCCCTGGCACTTCCACCTGGACTCTCTGTTGCTTGGCCTGTAGAGCTTGCTTACACTCAGATCCTGTAGTTTGCCAGAGAGCTTCCACCCACAGCAATATCAAGAAGAAGCCAGACCCAAAGCTCCTCTCTCAGGCACAAATGAGTTGTTAGAATTGCAGGCACAAGGGAATGTTGCTTTATTTACTGTGCATGTGGGGTATGCCTGGACCTGGGCCTCCTTCTTGTTGATTTTGACATCAGCAGCCAGACCCTGCCTATTTTCGGTACACAAAAAGCACCTTGGGTTACATAGACCTCAACTGCTTGACATGTGCAGTGAACTGGTTTCCTTGCTACGTTGGTATGTAAACCAATGCAAATTCATCGCCAGTCTTTTCACAGCAAGGCTAGACAAAGCTGAACCTGTTCTCAAACAATGTTAGGAAGTGACAGTTGCCAAAGCCATCACACCTAGAAGATGCATCTACATGGTAACACTGGGAAGTTCAATCCATTCACCGGGATGTTCTCAAGTCTGTTAGGGAAAACTTCTCCTTCATCCCCCTGACCCAGTAGATTTTATATGCATGCTATAGCCAAAACATCAGGTTTAGTTTAAGACTTTTCTCTAGCAATGGTGATCGCACACAGGGCTACTTGGCTGCTTCCTCTATGCAGCACTGGCCACAACACCTTGGAACTCCTTCCTCCTGTTTCGTGACCCTCCTTTTCTCAATCCTTTGTCTGTCCCAGTCTCCTCCCAAAGGAACAACTGGCTTCTAACTATTTTTTCCCCATTGGTATCCTGGTGTTGACTACCTCACCTTCCCAGGTGTCCTTGCATAACAGGTATGATGTTCTGCAAGGGGAACCAAATAATAACAAAGGTGACAGCTCACCTAGCTTGGAGGTGTCACCGAGGCTAAGATAGACTACACCTTGCATCAAAACACCTTCAATAAAGAAAGAAAGACGGGTCCTTGTCATAGGGGATTCAATTCTGAAGGGACCTGCGGGTCCTATATGCAGACCAGACCCGCTACACATGGAAGTCTGCTGCCTCCCTGGGGCCAGGGTTAAGGATGTACAAAGAAATCTCCCTACCTTAGTTCGGCCCTCAGACTACTACCCGTTTGTGGTGGTTTAAACCCTGCCGGGACCGGGCACCACGTAGCCGCTGCCCGCCCCCACCCCCGGACGGGAACAGGAGAGGTAGCAAAATACAAACCCTGCGGGTTGAGATAAGGAGAATGTAATACAGCAATGTAAAAGCAACAGTCACAACAACAGCGACAGGTATAACAATGTACAAGAGGTATAAAGTGCACAGACTGCAGGGATACAGCTACAGACATAGAGCGAGGGAACCCGGGTGAGACAAAGCCGGGACTGCACTGCCCGCGCCTGGTGTGACGTCAGCATGGGATCGAATAGCAACTCCTGGTGAAAATTAACCCTATCCTGGCCGAACCAGGACACCGTTAATGATCTTTCAGGTAGACAGTGATGAAATTACAACAAGATGTCCAAGGGCAGTAAGAGAGACTCTGGGGCCCTGGGACAACTGGTTAGGGGATCGGGAGCACAAGTAGCGTTTGCCTCTATCCCACCAGTTCCAGGGATTGAAGAGGGGATGAACAGGAAGACCCTCCAGATCAATGCCTGGCTATATGACTGGTGTCATCAGTAGAATTTTGTGTTCCTTGATCACGAGCTGCTTTACAAGACACCAGGCCTGCTGGCAACAGATGGGGAACACCTAACTCAGAGCAAGAGCTAGCGGTGCTCATTAAGAGGTCTTTAGACTCAGAGTGGGATGGGGATAAAACAGGGCTTGCTAGAGAGGAGCTTGGGAGCCACATGCCAGTATCTGTGGAACAGTGTGGTAGTAAGGTCTTATAGTTGGCTGTCTCAGTGGAGGTAAGGCATGATGATCCATGTGGTAGCAAAGACACAAGAGTTGATAGGCTGGTATCTATGGAAGCATCTGAGAATGGTCTGGTGAGAATTAGGGTTTCTCCCCCCAAAAAGGTGACAGGACCACAAGCCCAGCTGAAGTGGATCTATACCAATGCACACAGCATGGGCCACAAGTAGGAGGAACTGGAGGCCATTGTGCAGTGAGAAAACTACAATATGGTTACCATCACAGAAAAATGGTGTGACAACTGATGTGACTGGAGTGCTGCAATTGATGTCTACCAACTTTTCAGAGAGGACAGGTGAAGAAGGCGAGGCAGTGGGATGGCCCTCTATGTCAGGGAGGAATATCAATGTCTACAACTTAACGATGGTGGTTATAGGGTGGAGTGTTTATGAGTAAGAATCAAGGGGAAGGCCAACAAGGTAGATATCATGGTGGGAGTTTGTTACAGACCACCCAGTCAGGATCACAAGACTGATTAAACACTTTAGAAGCAGTTGGGAGAGGTTTCACATTCACTGATGTGAGAGTCAGTTTGAAGATGTCCATATTGTCCCAACCTTGCCTTCCAGAACATTCTGCCCATGCTGTATCTCCAGTTAAACCATATGTTCTTCTCTGGAGGACTGACATGCAGAACTTGGCCCTCGTATTCTAACTCACTCTTCTGCACATGCATTCAGGTCTGGGTCAAATGGAGGACATGGCCTTTTGGGGTCTTAGAGCCTCTGAGGTGGTCGTGGGACCACCTGAAGCCCTGTAGAGAGATACTGGGCATGAGCAATGGTGCCACCCTGGAAGGAGGAGTTAGGATAATGAGTTCCGAGAAAATGTGGAGAGTTTTTGGAGAGAAGATGGAGTGACGTATCATAAAAAACAGCATTGAGAGGTGAGGAGCTGGACTGCTTCCCCATCAAAGGTCAACAGGACCAGAAGACTGAAAGGACTGGCAGACCGCCATGGGATCCATGGTGGTAGCTATAATCTCTTTCTCCTTTATATTCTTTTCTCCCTTCTCCTCTTATTGCACCTGTCTATAGGCAGTTTTAAGGTGATTTCTTTGTAAACAATAAAGTTTGATTGAAACTTACACCTTTAGCGTAGGTGCCTTAATTTTGTGCTTCAAGATCAAAAAGGAGAACCATCACGAGTCCCTAGTGGACTGTGACAACTACCTCTTGTTCTCATGTGGGACTTCAGCTTCCCAGATGTGTGCTGAGAATGTAACACAACAGAGAGGGAACAGTCCCGGAGGTTCTTGGAGTGTGTGTAAGATAACTTCCTGATGCAGATGCTGAAGAAGCCAGCTAGAGAAAGTGCCCTCCTGGACCTGATGCTTGTTAACAGAGAAGGACTTATAGGAGATACAGTGGTTGGTGGCTGTCTTGGGTTTAGTGATCATGAAATAATAGAGTTTTTGATTCTTGGAGAAATAAGGAGGAGGGTTAGCAGAAGTGCCATCTTGGACTTCCAGAGGGCAGACTTTGCCCTGTTCATGAGACTTGGAAGGCTGTCCTGGAGGAAAAAGGAGTCCAGGAAGGCTGGGGACTCTTCCAGAAGGAAATCTTAAAGGCACAGGAACAGGTCATCCCCATGTCCTGAAAGACAGGCAGGTGGGGAAGAAGACTGGCCTGGCTGAATGGAGAGCTTTGGCTGGAAGTCAGGAAAAAAAGGAGAGTCTATGGCCTTTGAAAAAGGGGGCAGGACACACAGGAGGACTACAAAGATGCAGTGAAAGTATGCCAGGAGAAAATTATAAGGGCAAAGCCCAATTAGAACTCAATCTGACTATTGTCATAAAAGACAATAAAAAATGCTTCTATAAAATAGATTAACAACAAAAGGAGGACAAGGGAGAATCGAGGACAAGGAAAAGGCTGAGGTACTGAATGCTGCCTTTGCCTCAGTCTTTAACAGCAGGACTAGCTTCTTGCTGGGCAAGCAACCCCTTGAGCTGGAGGACAGGGATGGGAAGCAGGAGGAGGCCTCCATAATCCAAGAGAAAATGGTCAGTGATCTGCTGCACCACCTAGATGTACACAAGTCTATGGAGCCAGATGGGTTACACCAAAGGGCGCTGAGGGATTTGGCAGATGTGCTTACCAAGCCACTCTTTATGATTTATCAGCAGTCCTGGCTAACTGGGGAGGTCCCAATGGACTTGGAGATTAGCAAATGCGACACCCATCTGCAAGAAGGGCCGTAAGGAGGATCTGGGGCACTACAGATCAGTCAGTCCGACCTTGGTGCCAGGGAAGGTCGTGGAACAAATCATCTTGAGTGCCATAACACATCATTTATAGGACAACCAAGTGATCAGGCCTTCAGCACGAGTTCATGAAGGGCAGGTCCTGCTTAGTGAACCTCATCTCCTTTTATGACAAGGTGACCCACTTGGTGGATGAGGGAAAGTCTGTGGATGTTGTTTATTCAGACTTCTGTAAAGCCTTTGATACTGTTCCCCACAGCATTCTCATCACGAAACTGGCTGCCCTAGGCTTGGACAGGCATATGCTCCACTGGATGGCCAGGCCCAGAGAGTGGTGGTGAATGGAGCTAAATCCAGTTGGCGGATGGTCACAAGTGGTGTTCCCCAAGGCTCAGTGCTGGGACCACTCTTTAATATCTGTATCAATGATCTTGACAAGGGGATTGAGAGCAGCCTCAGTAAGTTTGCAGATGACACCAAGTTAGGAGGGAGTGTTGATCTGCTTGAGGGTAGGAAGGCTCTTCAGAGGGACCTGGACAGGCTGAATCCATGGGCTAAGGTCAATCATATGGGTTTCGACAAGGCCAAGTGACGAGTCCTGCACTTGGGCCATAACAACCCCATGCAAAGTTATAGACTTAGGAAGGAGTGGCTGGAAAGCTGCTTAGCAGAAAGGGACCTGGGGGGCTTGATTGATGGCCAGCTGCACATGAGCCAGCAGTGTGCCCAGGTGGCCAAGAAGGCCACCAGCATCCTGGCTTGTGTCAGGAATAGCATAGTCAGCAGGACTAGCGAAATGACTGTCCCACTGTACTTGGTGCTGGTGGGGCTGCACCTTGAGTACTCAGTTCAGTTATGGGCACCTCAGCATAAGAGACATTGAGGTGCTGGGACTGGTCCAGAGATGAGCAACGAAGCTGGGGAAGGCTCTTNCTTGATTGATGGCCAGCTGCACATGAGCCAGCAGTGTGCCCAGGTGGCCAAGAAGGCCACCAGCATCCTGGCTTGTGTCAGGAATAGCATAGTCAGCAGGACTAGCGAAATGACTGTCCCACTGTACTTGGTGCTGGTGGGGCTGCACCTTGAGTACTCCGTTCAGTTATGGGCACCTCAGCATAAGAGACATTGAGGTGCTGGGACTGGTCCAGAGATGAGCAACGAAGCTGGGGAAGGCTCTTGAGAATAAATCTTATGAGGAGTGGCTGAGGGACTTGGGTTTGTTTAGTCTGAAGAAAAGGAGGCTGAACAGAGACCTTATTGCTCTCTACAACTGCCTGAAAGGAGGTTATAGGGAGGGGGGTGTTGATATCTTCTCACAAGTCACAACTGGTAGGACAAGAGGAAATGGGCTCAAGCTGTGCCAGGGAAGGTTTAGATAGGACATTAGAGAAAAATTCTATACCAAAAAGGTCATCAAAGGGCCTGGTAGAGATAGATAACAGTTGGACTTGATGGTCTTAAAGGTCTTTTCCAACCATTGTGATTCTATGGGGTTTTTTTAATGTCTGTGTCCACTTCAGTATTTCTGATATCTAGGTAATCTTGGCATTATGTACTCTTACTGACACAATTACTTAGGAACTGCTAGTCTTGAATGATTCCAGGGATGGGAATCTACCACCTCTCTGGGCTGCCTTGGCTAGTGTCTCAGTGTAGTGGGTCTGTCTGAGCTGATTTTCCCCATACAGCCCTCATGCAGCCCTAGGACCCAGAGAGTGTTGATAACACACACCCTTGTTATGACTATCAGTGCCCACACAGCACCAAAGGTACGGGGGGGGGTCAAGATCTGGGAGGGGATACAACCCAGACAGCCGACCCGAGCTGACCAATAGGATATTCCATACCATATGACGTCAGCTCAACTATAAAGGGAGGAGGACGGGGGAGATTCAGGGGAAGACATTTGTCCTCCGAGCAACCGGTACGCGTTCTGGAGCCCTGCTTCCCGGGACAGGCCCGACACCGCCTGCGGATGGGAAGTAGAGAGTAATGGCTTTGTTGCTTTTGCTTCGCGCGCACGCGACCTTGCTTTCTCTGCTGCTTATTAAAACTGCTTCTTATCATAAACCACGGGTTCTTCTTCTCCATCATACTCTCTCCCCGCTTGCCTTGCTGACCTAGGTTTTGGTGGGGGTGGGGGGAGTGATAGAGGGACTAGGGGTGGGCACCGGGCACCCAGCCAAGGTAAACCCACCACACTCAGCCTAAAAAATTTCTTCATTATATCTAGTCTGAATCTCCCCTCTTTTAGTTTAAAACCATTACACCTTGTCTTGTTGCAACAGGTCCTGCTAAGAAGATTGTCCCCATCTTTCTTATGGGCCCACCCTTTTGTCTTGCCCCAGAAGGACCCAGTGTTTCCCTCCAGTTATCTGTGAAGTTTGGCCTTTCCTCACCTCCCTACTCCATAACCACCTGGGAGATCCATCTGTCTCCTGTGGCATTATCTGCAGCTTTTGTCAGCTTTTCACACTGTTACCTGCCATGTGCAGCCATTTCAGACACCACGTCATACAGTCATCTGTGTTCTGTTCACAGACCTTAACCTCAAGTTGGTGCCCAGTCAGTGGTTAGTCATCTGCCTGTGGCCCCAGGAAATGAAAATTATCGTGTAATTACAGGACAGAAAAAAAATAAGGGCATGGTAAGAGCTGTTGAAACTGTGCAGCTTGGAGGGAATTCTGGAAAATTGCCACAAATGTTTCAAGGACAGCTCAGGAAGTCATTCATGCTGCTGTCAAAACCCAAAGCCAACGTCTTCAGTTCCTTGCTAGTCACTCCATACCTGAAGTCTCCTGCCTATCCAATGTGACTGCTCTCAAGGAAAATGTTCTCATCCCCACTATTTTACTGGCAGCTCCAATGAAACAACCTGTGGCAACAAGTTTCCTGTCAATGTCCTCTGAGAGTCCTTGCTTATGTTGCTACTTAACAGCATTTTTTTGTTTTCTCCTTGCTCCAGTCTTTTTTCAATACTGTGTCATGTTTGATTCGGCTTTTCCCAGATTTGCCCAAGTTCCTTTGTCTTCTCCAGAGCAATGCCTGGGAAAACTGCATCACTTCTGCTTTTCAAATACAAACCAAGACTGGGAGGACCAACAGCCTTGCAATGTAGGATGAGATTCCTTGCATTTCTGCCAAGATGGGCTTGGGACCTGCCAATCTGCTTCTGCTATCAAAGAACAAAGAAACCCACCATTCAGAATGAAACCTTGAGCAAACCAGTGAGATTTCCTGGAATCCAGCAGAACAAGGGTAGTTTATTTCAGCCGCAGATCTAGGCAGCTCTATTGTATTTTCCTCCAGGGCCTTGCTGTAAAGCTCTCAGGAGGGCAGACTTAGAAATTGTGTGACCAGAAGAGATTGCACCTTCATTTGCACTGGGGATTGGGATTCAATGTCCTGGAAATGTGCTGGAAGTAGTGTGGTTTGGGAACACCACTCCTTGGCCATCCTTTGCAAAGCCCTGGAGGGCCCCTGAGGTAGCACAAAGGCATGAAAACTCCTCCATCCAGTGGGAGATGCAATTAGCCTTGTTAATGACTGTCACTATGAAAGCAGCTGCTCTTCTAATTGGCTTTGCCTCAGGTCATAGGCAGCTTAGCTGAGGGAAATCCGTTTTTTGAATTATCTGTCTACTTTGCATTGCCTGATCTTAAGGAATAGGGGCAGAGCAGGAGGGGCTGTGGAACCCAGATGTCTTGTGGTGGTTGTGGGGAGAGCCAAAAGACACTGCCTGCTTGATTGATCCTCTCCAGGCATTACAAATGTCTGTGTCCATCACTGACAGTACTCCTGGTATTTCAGGAGTGCTTCTGAAGGCATTGTCTGCTGCCTGTCATGGGCAGGAGATGTAGGGCTGCTTGGCTGGCTGAAGCCCATATGGTCCAGATGGAGCTCAAGACTGAGGTCTGTGTACACAGTTCCCTGGGTGAGCCTGGTCTCAGGCCTCAACTAGCTTCTATCCCACAAAAAGAGCACAATTCGAGTCAACATTCACAGTCATCCATTATCCTGACTGAAACTCATCCACAGTCCAGCCTCCCCTGAACTCCACCTCCCAGAGAGGTGGTGTTGTGCTTGGCAAGGGGCCGCTTCAAAGCTGAGATGCCTGGCCCTCTCGATCTCTTTGTACCCGTTCAATATTACTGGACTCTCCCTGGGCTTGTTTGGGAACAAGAGTTGTCTTTGTACAAGACCTTGCATGATGGGGTTCTGTGTTGGGGTGAAGGCTCCTGTGTACTAAATGAAGCAGCACAGGTACATCAGTTACCAGCTGCAGCAGTAGCAAACACTGCAGATCAGCAGTGGTACCAAAGGCAATGGTACCTAATCCAGGAGATAGTGATTCAGGAAAAGCTAGCAGAGCCAGATGCACATTGGCTCCCAGCCACATGAATTCTTTACTGCAGTTACAGAAAAACAAGACACCTATGAAGTCCCATTATAAATAGATTACCCGGAATGAGGGGGCAGCAAGGCAACCTCTGCTCCTGTGTGATATGGCTACAGCCCTCTCTCCTGAGGGACCACACACTTTGAGACTAGTTTGCTCCTCAGGACTGTGTTCTCATGCGCACCTCATGCAGTAGCACCACACAGGCTGGGAAGCCAGTGGGGTTTGCAGCAGGGGATGGGATGACACACATCCAGAACTGCTGAGTTTGATGCTGTTGTGTTGTTACAGAGTTTGAGGTGTTGTGAGATGTAATTAGCACAAGTAGGTTCTGCTTCATCTGTGTCCACCTCCCCTAGACAGAGCTGTATGATGCCTTCCCATCCCCAAGACAAGCATCTGGTACCCATTGCTCAGAGTAACTCCAACTTCTTGGGCCCATGATTACTTGCAGACCTTGTCGGTAACAGGTGTTCCAAGCACTGTTACTTGCAACAAAGCTGACAGACATGGTACAATTTCTCTGTGCCTTATTGCATAGGGCTGTTCTGTGTCTGCTCCCTACCCTCTGCCTTCTAAAGGAAGGCACTGAGCTGAGGAAAGAGGTTCCTGATGGTCTGCATGACTCCCCTCTACAACAGCTACACTTAACCAGAACTGTCCATGCACTTGTGCCAGCGTGCTGCAGGCTCAAAGGCTCCCTGAGCTCACACCCATGGGACAACCGCACCAGGCAGCTTCTAGGCTGCCCTGCTGTAATCTCAACCCCAGGGTGGAGGGAGCTGCCTGCTAGCCCTGGAGAAGTGGCAACTCAGGTGCCACGGCCCACCACCACAGACCCACCTCTGCCCTCTTCATCATGAAAGAATGTCCTGATTTGAGATAGAACAGAACTAATTTGGTTCAGTACTTTTCAGCTCAGTCTCTTCTAAGTAACTTCACTTTCTGAAGTTAAGAGCAGATTTTCCCAGACAGTCTCTGTTTCTAGCAGTGATGACACCTGATGTTTACATTTACTACCAAGAGTTGGGGTGTGCAGAAAGGCTCTTGCTTATCCTTGCTCCTGTGCAGACCAAGGTCACTTCTCAAACTTGTGCCCCAGATTGGGTGCAGTCAGTGAGAGGTGGCACCTACAGGGAGGAGCAGACAGAACAGGGGACCCCAAACTGCTCAGCGAGGGATTCCAGCCCATGTACAGCATGTTCAGTGTAAAGCTAAGGCGTCATGAGGGTCAAGCCCCTTCTTCAGTGGTCAGTGCCCGATGAGGACTCTATCCATTCTACATGATCCAATGCATGTGTTCCTGAACCCAGTTCCTAAATCCAGTTCCCATCTGCCACTGTGTCCAATCTGGGACTTCCCCAGTGTCTGCTCCATAGCACCAGTGGTGATGGTGACGTCATCAGGGGTTGGGTTCGATACTGGTTTTGTACATATTTCTATAAGTTTCATTTTATGGTTACTATTTTCATTAAAGCTGATTTAGTTTTCTTTTCCAAATCATCAATCTCTCTCCCCGTTTGGGAAGGGAGAGGGGTTAACAGAGAGCGCCTGCCCGGGCCGCCCGACACAGCGGGCGACAGAACCCCCAGCCCGGCAGCGGCAGCCCGATCCCATTCCGCGAGCCCCGGGCTGGCTGGCCGACAGGTGTGCGATCAGCCCCACCCTGCCCGCTCCTCCCACGGCCGGATCGGGGCGGGGCCGAGCGGATCCAGCCGCCCGCCTGGGGGCCTCCCTGCGCATGCGCCACCGCCCCGGCCCGCCCCGATCACGGGGGGCCCCCCCCCCCCCCCCCCCGGCCGCGCGGGTCCCCCCTCCGGGGCCCTGGCAGCGCCGGGGCGGCGGC
>VYZX01022702.1:36595-57779 GCA_013401335.1 Brachypteracias leptosomus
ACCCAAGCATCTGGGACAGGGACTGGCCCCCTCCGGAGGGACCCACGCGGCCGAGGGGTGCCCCTCCCCCACTGCCTCTCTTGCCCACCTTCTCCATCAGGATTTTGTCGCTCTCGTGAACGCCGCCCTCCCCTAGCTGCCGCTCGGCGAACCCCAGTGGCCCGCGGCCCTCGGCAGCTCCGCGGGGCCTGGTGGAGAGACGGGAGGAGGGGGGGGGACGGTGAGACACACACCCCACCCCTCCCCTCNGCGGGATTGCTCGTGGCTGCCGCTGCACCTCTGCCTGCCCGCTCCTGCCCCTGCCCCTGCCCCTGCCCCTGCCCCTGCCCGTTGCCTTTCCAAACTGTCGCTCTCTGGACGAGCTGTCAGGGCTTCGGCGCCCTTCCTGCGCAAGGTGCTGTGCCACGCTCTGCCTGCTCTGGTCACAGCGGTCGTGGTCACTCATGCTTCCTTAGGGGCTTCTTTTATAGGCATGGGGGGCCTTTCCCAGCCATTTTAGGAAGGACCCCTGGGAGAGGGTCGCTGAGTCCCATCTCCTTGGGGTGTATGTCAGGTTGGGTCAGAGTCATCCCCTACTGCTGTCTGAGAGCAGGATATTGACACCAGTGCTGGGGACTGTTCACATATATGTTGCAGGAGTGATGGGGTGGTCAGACAGCTTGCTCAGATAAGGTCCATGTTGTTTCAGAGGATGACTTCCCCATTGCTCCCTGCCTTCAGCATGGAGAGACAGGTGGCTATCCAGGCAGTGTCCCCAAACTTATCCCTGCCAGGGAAGAAATCTGGGCACAAGAGAGGGCAGGGAGAAGGGATTTGAGCTGCAGGCTCAGAGCCTGCAGCAAAGGGTTGTGTTTGGACCCTTTCCTCTTCAGGCAGCAGGAAACTCTGTGCTAAGAAGTCACAGAGAGGTTTCCTGCCTCCCAGAGATGTTAGTAGCCTGTGCAGGAATAGAGGATGCAGCTGCTGGGAGCAGAGGCTGCTGAAACACTGAAGCCCCAGCAGACAGTTCAAGGAGGATGAGGACTCTTTCCAGCCCAAGATTTGTCAACCTTTTAACATGCTCAAGAACTCCTGCTGCCCCAAGTTCACAAGGGCAGTGCGTTTCACTCTGGCCTTCACTGCCACCACTTGGGTTCCCCTTTGATGGTATCTGGGGCCAGAGGCTGGGTTTCTGTAGATGTAACTCCTCTTTTCTCCTGGTATTTGTTCCAGCCAAGATCATGAAGGTGGTGCCTCAGGCTAATGAGATCAGGTGCCTGTTTGAGGAGCTGAACCCTTGCTGAACAGCCCAGACACCAAGACTCTAGTGGAGACCGGTACCGAAATAGCAAAGGTAGCTGGCCCCCAAATCAACAGGCTGGAGGCCCAGCTTCTGGACTCCTGCACGTCTCCTTGCTTCCCTCCAAGGACCCTCATTGTCTTCAGGTTGAGCTGTCCAGGATGGCTGTTGTTAGCAAGTAGCAGGAGGCTTTGAGACAAGGCTTGACTCAGAAGTTTCTTTACCCTAGGTTTCCCATAGCACAATACTGGGCATTGGAATCCTCATGGCCAACTCACCCCAGGCCTGAATGCCCCTTGCTTGGGAATCCTTTCCCCAGTCACCCCTCTGGCCCCAGGGGACCAGTCTGGCCCCTGAGCCCTGTTTTTCCCACCCCAAGGCACTGCTCTGTTCCAGGCTCTGGCAGAAGAGAGTTTGCCCTGGAGACAGTTGGTACGGGAACCTGCAACTTTGCCCAAAACGTGCAACTTTGCCCAGAGTCCTTGTGGGGCTGTGAGAGCTCTGGATTGACTCTGTCAGTCCTGAGGGTCTTTGATCCAAAGAGGATGTGGCTGGGTTGGATGGTAGCTCAGCACAGGGCTGTGTGTATGGCACTCTGATGTGTCTTCTTTGGTCTTGTTCCTGGTCAGGAGCACCTGCCCCTTCCCTTCTTCCTTGTACTTCTCATGGATTTGTTTCTGTCTTTAGAGGTAAGTTTTCAAAGTGAAACATGGTCAGGCAAGAAGGTAGTGCTGAAGAAAAATAAGAAGGGAGGAAGTGTGGAACGTGGCTAGGCTGCAAGGCCTGGATTAGGGGGTTCATAGGTGAAAGCTAATCTTTGGGACAGCAGATACGTGGTTTTGCTCTGTTCTTTAACAATATTTACTGCTATAATGTGCCAGATCTTGAACATGTAAGGGTGTGGATGGGATCCAAGCCCCGTGACCTTTTCCTCCCCCACCAATACTGTGATAATGTTGGGTCTTGTGGTTGCCCTGCTAAAGTGTATGACCAGATATCACCTCCATGTCAGCAAAAGTAGCAGTGTGGTGACTGGGCTAGGAGGTGGTGCTGCCCATGTATTCCTTCTCTGTAAAACCCCAGGACAGGGCTCCACCCTGTCATTTGTGGAGGAACCAGGTAGCTCAAGGGAGGGGAGAGGGCAAGCTCAGGAGAGAATTAGCAGGTTAAACAGCATGGACGGCAGCTGGGGAGTCCCGGTTCAAGCCAGGCTGTGCCATGTCCTGTTGCAAACGTGCAAGCTGAGTGGCCACACAAACACCTCTGTCTTGAGGCAGAACCTCCCTCACCAGTGGTGAATACATTTTAACAATCCCAGTGTTGGTGTTATATTTTACAACTCTGCCCTTCAGTGACTTGTCACAGTGCTATTTGAGCATGTCCTCTGCCAAGCTGCTGTGTTCACATCTTTCCTGTTCTCTAGGCAGAGGTGGCCTGGTCTCCTGCACCCCTAATCCCTGTCCTCTCTTTCTCTTTCCTAGTTTCCCATCACAGCTTTATGAGAGATCAAAATCCCCCAGCTGCTCAGACATGAAACTGTGGTGAACCTAATAGAAATCTGCAGCACCAAAAGTAGCTTGTGGGGTTCTCACTTGTGTTATCTGGTGACTATTTTTCAGTCCTCCTTTGCCACTGAGCAGGCTGTTGTTTTGTGCTGGGAGTGGTGTCCTCCAGCTGAGCACAGGCCTCTGTACCTGCCTGTGATGTGGGGTGATAGTACATTCATCTTGGAAAACTGTTTCTAAAAGAGTTAGGACGTTGCTGCAGCTTGACTGGAAAAAACTGTTGTCAGTCCTACTAGGTATGCCTGTGCCATGGTTGTGAATGCTGCCTGTGTTGGAAAACTGTCTGGGAGGCTTTAAATGAAACAACACCAGAGAGACTTTGAAGCAGAGAGTTCTCAGCCCAGAGGTATCTTGTGGCTATATGCAGCCAGTTCCCTGCCAGGAGCTGGAACTCTCAGTTGGCTTATGATGGTTGGTGGCAGCTCTGAGCCAATGACACAGCTCCAGCTGGAGACTCTGGTGTCTCTGTGTGTGATAAAACTGCTTCTTCTCTGAGGGCTGGGACTGCACACGGGGTGGTTCTGAGCTGCCCTTCCCCCTCCTGTGCCTCCACTGCCTGACTGTCATTTATACATCTCAATTTTTTGAATTCCAGTTTTCAACCAAATCTGCCTTAAACTCAGTTTCCAATAAAGTAGGAATGTTGCATTTGCTGTTCTCAGACTTCAGGCTTTTCTCTGTTTAAGTTGGCAGGCTGCAGCAGGGGCTGTATCCATGTAAGGAGCTGCATATGTGGTATAGCGTGCACTCTCCTGTGCCTGGAGGTTTTGCCTAATGAATGCTGTATGAGCAGCAGGGTGGCTGGAGGTCAGGAGGGGCTGTGATGACATTAAGGGTCCCTCACTGACAGTCCTTCCTTGTTTCTCCCATAGTCAAGAGACTTGCAACTGCTGTGAAGGCAATATCTACCTTGAGTTTGACTTCTGCAAGTCTGACCTGTGTGGCCTTCTCGGCAATGCTCACATCAAGTTCACACTTTCAGACATCAAGAACATTATGCAGAGGCCATTAGATGACTTTACTACATCCACAGGAACAAGGCCAGATTTGCTCTGTGCACTCTGTGGCTTTCCAAGGAGTGGGTGCCTCAGCGCAGGCCGGAGGAAAATTCCTTGTCCTCCACCTCCCTGCTGGCACCAGGCACCCTAGGAGGATACATTAATGGCTTAACCTTTTGATGTCTGTCTTGCATCAAGACATGAAAGCTGCAGATGTCCTGATCATGCAGGATGGAGTCCAGAAACTTGCAGACTGGACTGGCTTGAGTTTTAGCTTGACTAAGAACAGCCAGCCGAACTGCTACACCAACCAGGTGGTGACTCTGTGGTATCAACCACCAGAGCTGCCTCTCAGTAGGAGGTGATGAGCTTCTCTGCCTTTCTCATTCCCCCAGGTGACTAACTCAACATTTCTATTTAGGGCAGCAGGAATACAGTCCCCCCATGAACCTCTGATACAAAAATACGTAGATACTGCTCCTCGTAGTCCGAATCTCCCTGTAGGGGAAATGGAGAACCTGAAATTAAAAAGCTACTGTTAAGCAGGCATTCTTTATTACAGTACTGCGCAGCACTGGGGATTGCTCCACCAGAAGTGCTCCAATGATTTGTCAAATTTACAGAGATTAAGTGCTACAAAGTTATATATATTCATAGATTTTCCTGAAAAGGGCAGTCTTATGTTGATGAGTTTCCAGAATTCATTTACATCGTACAAGCATGTGCAGTAAAATAAGGGTTAGGGTCTTTTTACCCTCCAGTGGTCCTCACACTGTCCACTAGCTGAACTTTGGGCTTTCTTTGTCTTTATGTAGTCATGGCATTGGCTCATCCGTTCTTCAGCCTGGGATGTTGCAAGAGGGTCTAATGTTTAAATTAGTTCTTTGGTGCCTATCTTGACACAAACATTCTGAGTCCCCATTATCAGTGATATGCTAAGGAAGCTTTAACGAACTATCTCACGGCCTGTTTACTCCTGTGCTACTCAGCAAATAACTAAAACTATGCAAGTAAAAAAAAATGGGAAGAATACAAGTAACGCTTTTAGGTATTGCAGTAGGGTCTCAGTCAAGGTTTGTCAGGGAGTCAACTCTTTCACCTCTGGGGTGCAGGCTGCATCATGGCAAACATGTGGACCCACAGCCCCGTGCAGGGTAACACAGATCAACACCAGCTCACCCTTATCAGCTAGCTCCGAGGATCCATCATGCTGAAGGCAAGGGTGAGAGTGCAGGCAAGCTGTGGAGGGCAGGAGGAGAGAGGTGCAAACTGGTGGTGTGGGCAGGATCTGAGACCAGGCTCTCATGGGTCTCTTCCCTGCCTTGTGCACTGGGTGCTGCCCACTCCTGGAACAGGAGTGTGCCCATTGCTATCAAGGAGCCTGAGGAGGTCCTGCAAATGCTGTTTGCCTCCCAGGAGCGAAGTGCACAGTGGGACACTGGGCTTTCCTTGCTTCTCTGTATAAACTACAGCTCATCTCACTTGTGTTCATCCTTCTAAACAGAAGAGGGTGACCTCCCTTTGGGAAGGGTGGATTGTGTCCTTGTTTTTGAGCACAGAGAGGGTGCTGTTTGCTCTGAGTGTGAAAAAACAGAACATTATGTGAAGAAATATGTTCTAGCCTGTGTTTGGGAGTTGTCTCTCAGATGAACACCCTCTGAGTTTCTGTTTAAATAAGAGTTTTTTGTTTTGTGTTGTGGAGTTTGTCTCAGGTGCTTAGCACTGGTCACCTTGAAAAGCCTCTTTAATTCCAGCTTGTGATTTGTGGTGTCAGCTCAGCGCTCTGGTGTGAGCACTCAGCCCTTTCTCAGCTCCTTATTTCATGGCAGCTCATCCTGCTCTCTTGTGGGGGATTGAGTTGAAGGATCTCTTGGCCAGGGCTGTAATCTAGTGGGGTGTTGTGTAGGCAGCTTCAAAGGCCTGATGCCTCTCTTACATCCATCAAAGGTGCTTTCTTTCATGTGTAAATACCTGCTTCCATCTCTCCCCATCAGGGTTGAGTAAGTGCTGGTGACTGCTGCAGGCTTTGCTTTCTAAGGGTAAAAGGTGCCACATACATCCAGGTTGTTATTTAGCAATAAGTTTTGTCATTTCACCTTTCTAGATTTATAGCTGGCCAAAGCCATGCTCTCTAGTAGTTCTTCTGTGGGAGAATCAGAATTTGTGGAGCATCCTGCATGCAGTTCTCACACCAGGAGGACTCTGTCCTGAATTGTTCACCTGTCCCCAGGCTCTAGTGGACCCTTTAGTGTCTTCTTCATGCTATGGGAAGAAGGTCTGCTGGCTTGGAGTTTGTAAGTATTGTTCTCTTGTCAGACCTTGCCCTGGTTTGCCTGAGGGTGTTCGCATCAAAAGTGTCTTCTTCTTCTTCGTAACTATTTCTTCCCACCTCCCTTTTCCTGACTCTTTGCAGGTTGGGCTAAATGTGGATAAATATGAGCTGTATCAGCAGCTGGATCTCCCCAGGGGCCAGAAGCACCAGGTGAAGGATTGTCTGAAAGCCTGCATCAAAGACCCCTATGCACTCTACCTCATCAACAAGCTGCTGGTGCTGGATCTGGCTCAGCAGATCAACAGCAACAATGTGCTGAACCATGACAACTCCTGGTCAAGACCCTGTGCCCTCAGACCTCAAAAACATGCTGTCCACCCCAAACCAGTCTATGTTGGAGTACCTGACCGCATTGTGCAGGAGGGGTGGGCACATGCCCCAGTAGTCAGCTATCCAAGGCAGGAGCCAGGCTGCCATCAACCAGACTGAATTTGACTGTTTTGAGAGGGGGGGCTTCCCCAGTGGACTCCTGGCTGGACTACACCATATGTTGCATTGAGCAGGGATGTCCTGGCAGGGTCTTTCCATCTGGGAAAGGACTTTCTTCAAAGTGAAGTGCCTGCTGGCTTTAACCAAGCTCTGCTGTTTCCCCTCCTTGTGCAGCAACTCAGCTGCTGCAGAGCTGCTTGACTGGGTAGGCGACATACATGTTAAAGGAGTTTCTTTACCCTAGGTTTTCTGTAGCAGAATCTCAGGCATCAAATCTCATAAAAATAAATAAATAAAATAGTACAGCAGCAGGGTCAGCTTGAGCTGAATGCCTCTGGAGAGGGACCCTGAAGCACAAAGAAATCTCTGGGCAGTGATGCCCTTACAATCCAAGTTCCCTTCCCTCATGCGATGGTTCTGTCCTGTAGTAATATATGAGGCTGGGGTCTTCTTGCTCCTCATGGAATCCTTTGCATACGTGCCATTACTTTTCTTATCTCAAGGATATAGCTTCTGCTGGCAGATGTGGCTACCTTATTTTTTACAGGATGCACTGACTGGTCTTGGGGCCTTCCTTCATATAACTAAGTCTAAGTTCAGCGTGAGTTCAGTGCCTGTGGCCTAAGTCTTTAGCAGATCTTTCTATTAATGCTATAAAATAGATTTCATTTGATTGTGACTACACAAAGACTGTTCTTTAGGCATGCTGAAGCAGATACCATGATGTGTGTGTTTGCAAAAACTTGTGTGAGTGCTCTTGTCAGAATACAAATTCGATTTATGAGCAAACAACGTGGGGGGAGGCGCTTTCAAATTGGTTGCTTGCATCAAATTGGTTGCTTGCACTGTCTGCACCACAGGAGGGTCAAGCAATTGCCCATGTACATGAGTGCCCAACTAACAGTTCCATCAAGTTTCCTTTCCTTTCCAAATTGCTGGAGGAGGCCTGTGACACGGTCTCTCCTGTTCCTGACTTTTCTCAGGCTGTTGCAAATGTATCCCTGCAGCACAAACTACAGATTTTGAGGGCTGTCCTGGAGAGCTTGCTGCATGTCAGACCAACGTGTGTGAAGGCAGTGTGGAAGTGAGTGCTCGTCTTCCTGGTGGAACGTGGAAAGGAATCACTCCAGCAGGTAAAGGAGAACTTTTTTCTATTTGAGTATTTTTCTTCTGTTGATTGTTGCACTACACCCTGTGCAGTTGGCACAGGCTTCAGTGACCTTGGTCTGCACACACCAATCCTTGGTAGTAATTCTAAACGTCAAGTTTTAGCACTGCTAGAAGCAGACACTGTCTGTGAAAACATGCTGTTAATTTCAGAAAGTGCAGTGGTAGTGCAACCCTCACATGCAGCAGCTGGCTGAAGAAAATCCCAAGGTCCATCAGATTCTCACCAATGTGAGAACTATCAGAGAAATGTTAGAGGCCTCCAGCATTCCTGCATTAGGACAAGAGATGATAAGGAATTGCAATGAGGCCATTAAGAAACTGGAAAGCATCCTGGGTGGATACAGAGCTCTGGAACAGCTGTAGAGGGATATTGAGGAGCCCATCTTGGATGCTGTGCAGGCACAGCTGGGCAACAACCCGTTTGTTCCACTGAACAGTAACCCACCCCTGAGTGAAGCCATGATACCAGCCCACTGGAAAACCAAAGGACACTACCAAACCCTTGGGCTTCATGGTGTTGAGGTTTAGGGTCAGTCCACCAGACTTACAACAAACGCTCTCTCCTAATCCCTCTTTCCCCTCCAAATAGAGGAAGAGAAAGAGGATAAGGGAGGGAGACGTATGGCTCACTGTTGGCCCCTTCTCCTCCTGAATGGGAGAGGAAAGGAATGAGGGAGAGGCTTTGGGATTAGAAAAGAAAACTAAAACAGCTTTAATGAAGATAATAGTAACAATCATAAAATGGAACATACACAAATATATACACGACCAGTATCAAACCCAAGCCCACCTAATGGGCAAGCCTGAGAAAGGAGAGGGAAGGGCTGAGTCCCTCGTGATCCCTCATCTTTCTACTGAATATGAAGCATATGGGACAGAATACCTCATTGGCCAGATTAGGGTCACCTATCCTGGTCGCTCCTCCTTGCAGGTGTAGCCTTTCACTTTCTGCAGTCCCTGATGTGGTACACAAGATTTAGCCGTGACCTTGGATTGCATACACCAATCCTTGGTAGTAACTCTAGACATCAAGTGTTAGCACTGCTAGAATCAGACACTGTGAAAACATGCTGTTAATTTCAGGAAGTGCAGTGAGTTAGCTCAAATGTAAAATCACTGAACATTTCAGGTTTGGTTCTAACTCAAACCAGGACACATGGTCAGAGACAGTGGTAATGCAGATGACTATGATGGCCAACTTGCCAGCAGCAGTGCAAGCAACAGTTTTACCTCACTGAGTTTGGGTTCTAGAGCAGGTGCAGTGATACCCAGCTCAGGGGAGGTTCAGATCACAGTTCAGCAGAAAAGAGGAAAGCCAGAACTCATGCCCAACCTAGAGAGTGTTTCAGCAAACCCCAAGAGCATAGCACAAATGCTGCTGAATAGTGCTTATCTATATCAAGCAATGGAAATTCACCACAAGATCACTGGGCACAGCAGCTGCCATCAGAGATTGAGAATGCTGAGATTTTGTCCTTGCTGAGAAACCCCAGAGCACTGCAGGCATTGCTACAGATCCAGCTGGGCTTATAGACCCTCTCAACAGAAGGACCAGTGTTTTTAGTTGGTTTGGAGGACTCACTTTTGGGACTGGATTTGGAAGGTATGAACAACTTGGCACAAATCAGTGAGTCTGCAATTTTGGTGTCAGATGAGGATGAAGCAGAAGGTCAGATGGAGATGGATGAGGAGGTGCCACAGACCAGACTGAAGAGACAAATGAGGTAGCTAAGTGCCATGGGCTTCCAGGACCTAAGTGCAAACTTGCAGGCAGCGTTTGATGCAAAAGGAGATGTCAGTGCAGCAGTGGAGATATTGGTGAAAGCACCATCATCAAACAAGATACCTTAACTGCGTTGTTCAGATGAACCAGCTGTAGCCCCTCATTTGTTCATGGTTACATTTCAGTCTCATCACACATTAAAAGCAGCGGAATGTATATTAAGAAGTAGTTTGCTGCAGCATTCTTCGTCTAAAGAATTAATTTCCTCCTTGCTGCAAGGATTTCTCGCATTTAAAAGCAATAGACATGAGGAACTTTCCATGTTGTGTCCCTTTCTGTGAGGGCAGGCCTGACCTGATTGTGGTGCTACGCCTTTACAGATAGACCCTATGATCCAGATGTGCATGCAGGGAAAAAACATGCCAAGAAAAGAAAGGAGAAATACGCTTTTTTAACAGGTTAGGTAACTGAGATCCAGAGATGCTGGTATGGTAAAGGAGCTTGGCTCCCCATTTGGTGCCAGTAACTCCATGCACACACCACCCTCATGTCCTGAGTGATCATCATAAGAGATGGAACCCAAAGTCATGGGCCTGATTAGCCCCGTGGCATTTGTGGGCATGTGATGGACATGACACAGGGGGTCCATAGCCTGAGAGAGTGCTCTCTGTGTGCTGTGTCAAAGGATGGGAAGGGGAGTGGTGGTCCATAAGGGTCCCTTGGATAGTGAGGAACCTGTACATGATGTTAATGATGTGGAGACAGGACTGTGGTGGTTTAACTGCAGCCAGTAATTAAGCCCCACAGAGCCACTCACTGCCTCCCCACAGTGGGGGTGAGAGAGAGAATTGGAAGGGTAAAAATCATGGGTTGAGATAAAAGCAGTTTAATAATTGAAATAAAATCAAATAATAACAAAATAATGATAATAATAACAAAAATAATTGTAATTAAAAGGAAAACAGCAGAGAGAGAAGTAAACTCCAGGAAAGAGAAGCAATACAAATGAGGACAATTGCTCCCCCCCAACTGACTGATGCCCAGCCAGCCCCCTAGCAGCGGCCCTCTGCCAATCTCCCACCCCTGGTTTGACTACTGGGGGTGATGTCACATGGTCTGGAATATCCCTGGGGTCAGCTGTGGTTAGCTGCCCCAGCTGTGTCACCTCCTAACTTCTTGTGCACCCCCAGCCTATTTGCAGTAGGTACTGCTGAAGATGTAGGAGATGTGTAGGTATAGGAGAGCTGAAGAATGAGCACTGTGTGGGCGATGGAGTCAGTATTCCATGATACATAGTTTATTTTTCCTTTTAACACAGATCAGAGAGGATCTACAACCAATACAACACCAGGGAAAAATGCAAAGCACCAGAGCAGGCCAAGACAAAATGACCACAATACAGGACGGATTATTTAAGAAAAAGAGCAGAAAAAAATCCATCAAAAACCAACCCAAACCCCTCTCCCACCCAGCAATAACAAAAAAGCCCAACCCTGAACTTGAAGGAGTGCTTTTGTAAGGTGTGGCAAGCTCAGCTGGGTGGGAGGGGCAGCATTCAGCCCCTAGCCAAGTGGGCCCTGCAGCTGTCAGGGGCCTTGAGGCTCTCAGGGGAAAAGAGATGAAAAGCAGGAGGCAGCATTTCAGTGGGAGGAGGCAGAGGATGAGGATCCAGCAGTGGAGTGTGGGATGGCCACCAAGCCTGCCAGGCCCTGCCACTCTGGGAAAGCGTGGGAGCAGGGTGGCTCCCTTCTGCGCTGGTGGGAGTTTGTTAGCTTGGCAGTGGAGAGGGGAAGACTGGGAACAACATGAAGGACATGGAAATGATCAGGGGGCTGGAACTGCTCTGCTGTGAGGAAAGGTTGAGAGAGTTTTGGTTGTTCAGCCTGGAGAAGAGAAGGCTCTGGGGAGACCCTTTTGTGGCCTTGCAGTAATTAAAAGGGATTTATGAGAAAGACAGAAGACAACTTTTCACCAGGGCCTCTAGTAAAACAACAATCTACTCATTCCGAATCAGAAAGACAGGCTGGGCAATGAGTGGATTGAGAGCAGCCCTGCAGAGAAGGACTTGGGGGGGCTGGGTGATGGAAGGCTCAACAGGAGCCAGCAGTGTGTGAGTGCAGCCCAGAAAGCCCCAACCATATCCTGAACTGCATCAAAAGATGCATGGCCAGTAGGTGGAGGGTGGTGATTCTGCCTCTCTGCTTTGGTGAGACCCCACCTGGAGTACTGTGTCCAGCTCTGGAGCCCCCAGCACAAAAAGGACGTGGACCTGTTAGAGAGGGTCCAGAGGAGGGCTACAAAGATGATTAGAGGGCTGTCTCCTATGAAGACAGGCTGAAACAGTCAGGCTTGTTCAGCCTGGAGAAGAGAAGGCTCTGAGGAGACTTTGTGGCCTTCCAGTGTGTGAAGGGGACCCGCAAGAAGGCTGGGGAGGGACTTTTCACAAAGGCCTGTGGTGATAGGATGAGGGGTAGTGGATTAAATGTGGAAGAGGGGAGATTTAGATTGGTAACTAGGAGGAAATTCTTTACTCTGAGGGTTGTGAGACACTGGCAGTATATTTGTCCCAGGTGGTATTTCATGCTCTGCTACCATCTGCTTTTCTAAGGGAAGAAGGAACTGTGATGAAAGTAGTATTATCAACTATTAATTATTACCTTCTCCTGGTAGCAACATTTGCAACAGGAACATGCTGGAACTTAACCCCGGTTATAAAAGTGTGCCTGTTTTCCGGGTCAGTCCAGACCATGCTCAACTTTGCAGCTCCAGCATACCTCTGTTATTCATTTTTATAGCCTTGCATACCTTCATACTTTAGAAGAATGTACTGTTCAAGGCAGTCTTTGAAATCTGCTCTTCACAAAAGCAACCTTCTTTAAGCTCAGACTGAAATTCCACTGAAGCTAAAGCAGATTTTAAATCAAGGCTTCAGAATAAGCATCTGCACACATTGCCTGCATGTGGGTAAAGGCAATTTAAACTATCCAGAGTTGGAGTCTCTACATTGTCAGACCATGTAAGACACAGGCATACCTATGCTATTGCATTTTACCATTTCCATAGTGAAATTTATTTCTCCTTGAAATAGAACAAATCATCCTCTAAATAAAAAAGCCATAAAGTACTTTGTCCAGACTTGCTAGAATTCACTGTGCTTTTTTTGAAGGAAGTGATTTTTTTTTAAAGTGACTTTGAAATGTTATTGACAAATGGACATAACCAGACCATATCAGGAGTTCTAACATGACTGGGACTTTCACTTTTTTTTTTTTTATTGGTAAGAGGGAAGCATATTTGCCATCAGTCATCTTGTTTTTATAGCTTTAGCTTTATTTTTTAAATACAGCTAATGTATTTCAGCTCCACCTAATTAGTAAAATGTAATGTTTCTAGGAACTTGAATATTGTATTAATCTGGAGTTTTTGCCAAAGCAAGCAACACTTCCTCTACTACAGCAATGATTTGTGACAGACCCATCCTAGCCATCCTTTAGAAAGGCTTCAAGCTGCCAGGTAGCAGAAAAAAAAATTTTTACAAGGTAGCTTTAATTGTTGATAAATAACACTTCTCTGTCTCAGGACACCATCACCAGTAATTTCACGGGGAGCCCCTCAGGCTGCAGGACCTGTTGTTTGCTATGGTGACTGGAAGCAGGACAAATGTCAGCAAATGTTTGCGCTTGTGAAGCTCTTCAGAGGGCAAGAAGCAGCCCTTCCTACCTCAGGGGGAAGGTCTCCTGAGAAGACAGGAATACCTGTGTCTGCTATCTGGCAGGCACTTTGGTTTGTCTGCAGTGTCAAGAGAGCAGCGGAACTTCCAAAAGTCTGAAGTCACTTGGGCAGTTGGCCATCACCCCATAGAGTAGCTCATGTGCAAAGAACACAGGTTGACTCTCCCTGGTGTCACATACAAGAGGGCTCCGCTGCGTTTTCACTGTGAAGAGCAACTCTTAAGCACTTGAAAAAGCATTCCACAAGGAGGGGCATTGTAGTCCTGGAAACTCTTTCTACCACTAAGCCAGAGGGCTCACAGAGAGACCTGTTCTCTCTCGCCGCCTTCCTACATGCCTCCCTCTCTTTCTCCCTCCCTCGGGCTCTTTCCCCCAATTTCCTTCCTTCTGTCCCTCCTTCCCTTTCTTCCCTTCCACAGAATGACATGACAACTTGAGCTTTGGTTCTTAGCTTCTTCTGACTTAGCTTCCTACATTTGGAGCCCAAGAGAGCTCCAAGGCTGGCTCAAGCTGGCACAAAGATGTCTTTCTTCCTTTTGTGGCTGTCTATGGCATCCCAGAAGAGTGGGAAGTAGACAGGATGTGACTGCAGCCCCCTGGGCTGCACTATGCTGGTCTGCTCAGCTTTCTGGAGTTTCTCCCTGATGTTTTAGAGGCTGGGGTCTACAAGAGAGTGCCAACCACCACCTTTTACCCAGGCATTCTCTGAAGAGCAAAGCTGGTGTGAAAAAGTTGGAGTTAAGGAAAAAGACAAAGATGGAGTTGGGGGGAAACTCCATATCTGGACTCTGTTGCCAGGGTGCCTCCTCTTTCTCCTGTCCCATAACAAGAGAAAGCCTTTCTGCTTGGACCACTGCTTTGGCTGAAGGAAACGTGCCCTTCCCACCCTCATGGCAGTGGCACCAGGAGACCTGCTAAATGAGGGTGGGACCGACTGCGGATGGCACTGGTACAGGCACAAAGCATTCTGCAGGAAACGTTCGCACACATTTGTGACCAAAAGCAGCTTGGCAGAGCTGCTGGCAAGCAGCATGACATGAAAGTCCCTGGGGTGCTGGTGGACACTAAGTGGACCAGGAGCCAGCACGGTGCCCTTGCCCAATGCAAGCAAGCAGTACCCTGGGCTGCCCTGGTAAAGCCTTGACAGTGATTGGAGGGAGGTGACCCTTCCTCTCTGCTCTGCACTGGTGAGGCCATGCCTGCAGTGCTGAGCCCAGCTCTGGGCTCCCCAGTGCAAGAGAGACATGGGCATCCTGGGGAGAGCCCCCCAGTTCCCTGCCCCCTCAGTGCAGCCATTGCCATGCTGCTGTGTTGACCCGGCAATGGCCCCACTGCCTGCAGGAACAGGACTGTGAGCACATGGAGTGGCACTGGGGAGGGCGAAGGACTTTTCTGAGCTTCACCAGTGTCTTTGATGTGAGCTTTCTGGAGTGTTTAGGCTCATCAGGATGGGCCAACTGATCTGCTGCCATGGCTCCAGGTGAGCTCCCTCCATGGCTCAGGGCCACGCCAGCAGGGCTGTCCCCACAGCAGTTGCTGTTCTCATGCCTGCCCCCATCTGCTCTGCAGGGATGACCCTGAGCCCAAGCAACAGCACCCACCTGTCCCACTGTCACCTGAGCCACTGCTCTGCCAGCGAGTGCAGGTGACACAGAGCCATGTGATGAGAAAGAGGGACCTCCTTCTCTTCAGCCACACCTTGGTCATCACCAAGGCCAAGTAAGACAAGACATCTATGCCCTGGCACCCATGCCATAGATGCACACATGGCCATGCCCGTGGCAGGTGGATGCTAGAGGGGAGCCACTGGGCTCAGCCACCTCCAGGTGACTCCCTGTTGCTCCTCTTTGCAGACATGGCAGCGCCCCACAGCCGAAGCTGTGCCTGGCTCTGGGCCAGCTGCAGGTGCTGAGCAGTGGGAAAGGAGCGGCTGGGGATGCTGCTGAGGGGGAGAAGGCAAGGCCAGCAAGTGCCTCGTCCTTATCTGGCCCTGCAGCTCCTGTGTCATCACTTTCTGCTGAGTCTTGGTGCCACATTCTCTGCCTGGGCTGGGCAGCACCTCTGTCCTGCTCCACAGCATTATGTCCTGCCTCTGCGGCTGTTGCCAAAGGTCAGGGCTGTGCTGTTGCCCGCCTCTGCCTGCAGTCTTGGCAGCAGTGGGCACTCAGGCTCTTTCTCCTCTCTGCAGTGCCTGGGCGGAGAAGGAGCTCTGGCTCAGTGCCCTCCTTGGGTAAGCCCTGCCTGGCACTGCAGCCTGGGGACTCTGTGCTCACATCATGGGGGGATGCTCCAGGTGTAGCCATATGATGCGGAGACGCTGCTCCTGAGCTGGGGAGAAATGCTCCCACTGCTGTGGGCAGCTCTTGAGTGGGCTGAGCTGGTGGAGCAGCTTTGCCCAGCCATGTCCAGCCAGCACCTGCCCAGTCCCGTCCTCACCACTGCTCCCTGCCCTCGGCTCAACTGCCGGCTGGTACCTGGCTGCCTCAGAGCAGCTCAGAAGTGCTGCCTGAGCTGGCAGGAGAGGGAAAAGGTGGATTGAGCCTCACACAGTCCTTTCTCTGCCCCTTCCCTGTCCACAGGCCACGTGAAGGAGTGGAGGGGGCCTGAGTGATCCAGCTGCCCTCCATCAAGCTCCTGCTGAAGCAGCTGAGCAGCCACAATGCTGTGAGTGTCCCTTCTGTCTCTGTTGTGCCCCCAGAGGCTGCTCCAGCCCAGCATCAGGGGCATGGCTTCTCACTTTCTGCTCTTTTCCCCTTGACCAGGTGATGATGCAACACACCAGCAGCCTGGAGGGGCTGATGGAGGACCAGGCAAAGGTGAGTTGCTGAGGGTGCAACCTCAGCCGTCCCCACCTCTCACACCACTCGCTGGGTGCCCTTTCTGCTGGGTGACTGCTCAGTGAGCACAGAGCATTTCTTGCAGGCTCGTGCAGAGCACTAGCCACCTCCTATCCCCTCTGGCAGCCAAGATGGACATGGCCATGTGGCCGGTGAGTCTGGGGAAGACAGGGGCAGGATGGCCACGGCCCTTCTTTCCATCTCTTGCAGGTGGGCACACTCATGCTGCCCTGGGGCTGCCACCGCCCTTCCCGCGGGGCACGCCTGTCCCCAGGACGGAGCTGAGCCCCTGGGGCCCCTCGTTCCCAAACTACACCTCTCACATGTGCTCAGTGGCTGGGGGACAGTGCTGAGAGGGTCCAGGGGCACTTGCTGGGCAGTTCTTGTACAGGGGTTTTTGCTCTGTTTTCCTTGGCAGCTGGTGGGACCCTCAGGAGGAGGATGGGGCTGTCCTGGCCCTTTGGGCAGGGAGTTACCTCGGCCACTGCTGAGGCGCCCAGGCTGTTGGACTCTGGCAGCGGGGGAGCTCTTTTTGGTCAGCCTCTGATAGCTCTCTGCAGCCAGGATGGCATGCTGCCCCAGCCCATCCAGGTAAACAAGCCTGGCCAGGGTCTCCCCATCCCACTGGCTTCTCCAGGGAGGTAGTTTCTCCAGCAGAGGGCTCCAGGATGGGGCTTGGACAAAGCCGGCTCCTCCCTGTGTCACCCACCCCTCCATCCTGCCCCAGTGAGAGCAGAGCTGTCCACACTTGCTCCTAGAATCATAGAATCGTTATGGTTGGAGAGGACCTCTAGGATCATCAAGTCTAGTCTTCATCCCAACATCTCCCTAACCACTAGACCATAGCCTCCAGTGCTACATCTACTTGTTTCTTAAACACCTCCAGGGATGTTGACTCCACCACCTCCCTGGGCAGCCAGTTCCAGTGCCTGACCACTCTCTTAGTAAACACTTTCTTCCTAATATCCCATCTAAACCTCCCCTGACTCAACTTGAGGATGTTTCCTCTTGTCCTATCACTAGTAATTTGGGAGAAGAGACCAACACCAGCCTCACTACAACCTTCTTTAAGGTAGTAGTAGAGAGCAATAAGGTCTCCTCTCAGTCTCCTCTTGACTAAACAGTCCCAGCTCCCTCAGTCACTCTTCATATGTCATGTTTTCCAGACCTTTCACCAGCCTCGTTGCCCTTCTCAGCACCCACTC
Source organism: Brachypteracias leptosomus (assembly GCA_013401335.1). Classification (NCBI taxonomy): domain Eukaryota; kingdom Metazoa; phylum Chordata; class Aves; order Coraciiformes; family Brachypteraciidae; genus Brachypteracias; species Brachypteracias leptosomus. The sequence goes on from VYZX01022702.1 coordinate 53,865, forward strand.
CAGCCCCTCAATGTCTTTCTTATCCTTTGGTGCCCCAAATTGGACACAGTACTCCAGGTATGGTCTTACGAGTGCTGAGTATAGGGGCATGATCACCTCCCTGCTCCTGCTGGTCACATCGTTTCTGATACAGGCCAGGATGCTGTTGGCCTTCTTGGCCACCTGGGCACACTGCTGGCTNTTGGTTAACTTCTCCGTTTCCCTTGCAGGTGCCTCCTGTTGCTCCCAGGATTGAAGACCTGAAGAGCTCATCCGCGGAGAGAAGGTAAAATGAGCTGTCTCTGGTGAAAAGCAGAATTGGCTCAAGTTCCTGGTGGCTTTACCTGTCTAACAACATGCTTGAATGGAAGGGCTGTCAGGTTCTTTGCAAGAGAACAGAAAGAGGAGGTCAACCTGTGATGAGGGGAATGATGGGCAGCCAAGCCTGAAGAGAGCCAAGCTGGAAGCAGAGCTCTCGGGGATGGGCGACTGAGGAAATCGGTACAAAGCAGGCACAAAGAATGAGGAGCCCAGGTGTGTAGGAGGCCCTGCTGTCCATCCTTCAGAGCTCTGCACACTGTCCAAAGGAGAGGAGATACTTCTGAGGCTCATGGAAACTGCCCTCCAACCTGGGCAGTTTTGATTTGGCACTTGCTAATGCTCTGTTTATGCAAGGCTGAGCAGGCACCCCAGCAAGGTCACAAGGCTCACACTTCTGAGCTCTTTGATCTGCCATCTACAGAAAGAGGCAAATCCCCACTTTTCTCTTCACGTCAGCTGGCAGTCCTCACACTGCCTGATGCTGCCTGAATCCCAAAGACACAACAAGTATTTGTTCCAAGCAGCTGTAGGCACTGAGATGTTAGCACTTCTAAAAAAGTTCCCATTTCCTATGAGACAATGGAGGCAAGAGAAGAGCAACCAAATGACAAAAAAAAAAAGCAGCATGTTTTTGGCTTCCGTCCTGGGTTTCTAACAAGGGATGATGAGGGCTGCTGCTGCTTGGGTTTTGGAAGGGACCCCATCGCAGCTTCCCAGGGGCTGCCTGCTGAGCCCCACTGCCTGGCAAGGGGGCATGGCTCATCTCTGTCAACTTGCCATGCTCTGAGGGTATCACAAGGGTTGAGAAGGGGTCAAAGCAACCCCATAGTTCCTGCCTCCTGGTGAGGGTTCTCTCTCCTGTGCCAGGAACAACCCCTTTGTCATTAGACTTCCCAAAGAACAGAGGGCAAAGGCATGCCTGTCCCTGCCTGTATGGTTTCATCAGTGCTTTCTGATTCTGTCCTTGTAGGTGCCAATTTAGTTCTGCTTCTTGGATTTCCCGGATGAGCTCCCATGCCTGGTCTTCCAGGGCCATGATGCAGCCCCAGCACCGGTTTGGCACAGGCAAGGAGAGAGGCACCAAGTTCTTCAGCTCTGGCTGGCAGATTTCACAGAGACACCACTAATCTGGAGCAGCCCCACACCACCCTCAGACCCATTGTGCCCCTCACAGGTGGCCTTGCTGTCTCACTCAGTGGCTCCATCAGCAAATGCTTGTCACATTAAATAAGCAGTAAATTAGAGTCCAGTAACGTGGTTTCACTCAATAGTTTGCTGTATTCTCGTCCAGCCACTATCTTTGGACTTACACGGCACCCAGTGAGAAACGGTGTGGTTGATTACGTGAATAGTGCAATTCATTCAAAGCAACAGAGTACAGGTTCTTGTGGATTGCCAGTGATGAATACACTGTCTGTAAAATGTGTATACACAAATGTCAAGATTACAAATTACCGAAGTGCTAAATTAAAAAGCAACTCTATAGAGATTTCTAAGTTTTCCTGGGGAAGCACCTGGTATAACAAAGTGTTCTAGTCTTACCCAAAGGCATCCCTATGGCGGGGAAGAGAGGCTAAGCCCGTTGACTGATCCCAGAAGTCAGAGGTCTGCAGTGGTATCCTTCCTGACTTGTCCACAATGATGTCTTCCCTAATGTCCCCTCTCTCTTAAGCCATTTTTATATTATTTTTTACCTTCGAGGTGGCTCTAGTCATATATTCTTTTCATTTTGATTGGATTAAAAAGTTCTTGCTTCATATTTAAAGATAAGATAACAGGGTACATGCCCTAGTGTGTGTGTGGGGTGGTTCCGGGGTGTCACATAAAGATGACACCGTCATTTTGGCTCGTGGGTGTGATTTTTAGCATCATAATGATATCAAAGTTCAGCTGAGAGACACATTTTTTGCCCATGCGGTTTGAATCATGCTCGGCTGAGGAACAATCATGGGTCCCTGATAATGGGGCCCAACCGTGCTATCTTCATAACACTCTGTACCCTATTTCCGAGGGGTTTGCATGTTCCATTAGCCAGAGCACGCCATATCCATGGCAACTTCACTCTGTTCCTGTGACCAAGGACCATGTTGCTTCAAAAGCAGCTGCAGCTTGNTGTCGTTAATATATTTGTAAACCCACTTTTTATTATCTCTTACAGCAGTGCCCATACTGAGTTCTAGCTGAGCTTTTGCCCCCCCTATTCTTGTTTCTACACAACCTAACTAATCCCTATACTCTTCTTGAATAGCCTGCCCCTTCTTCCAGAGATGGTAGACTCTCCTCTTTCTCCTAAATCCTCCTAAGTCACCTGCTCTGATGCATTCTTCTTCAGACACTAGATAGTTTAACTGAGAAGTGTTTAGGTAGCTTATACATGGCCTAGATGGACCAGTGATCTCCTAGAAGAAAATCTTGTCTCCAAAAATAACTTCAAATTAACTGAGCTTCTTAAAAGATACATCAGTATTTCCCTAATGCCAGAAGAAGGTGACATTGATTTCAGAAGCAAAAGATTTGCCAGATGTGCTGGTAGTCATCTGAGTTGTGGATACTGAGGAAGGTGTACATGTGATGTACATTGTCTGATGCTAGAAATAATTCCAGTCTGGCTGCCAAGTACTGAAGGTGCTATTTGGTTTCACTGTATGGCTCAGGGACAGAATTGCCTCAGAGTGGGCACTGGCTGATTGGAGTCAGGGATCCTGTGTACTATGCGGATGAACCTTTCAGGGAACCAGTTTCTGATAATGCACTGTCACAAAAGTAAAATGCTTCTTCAGGATTTGGTCTGGTCTAGCCCATGACTACCCAAGTGCAAATTCAGTGATTATATGACTTTAGGTAAATTGGTAACATTGGTGTTATTGCAGACTAGAACAGTACTGAGGGTTTGTTGTGGTTTAAGGTTTGGGGAAGGAACAGGTGCAGTGGCTATTCCATTCCCCTTCCTGCCATACTCCATAAAAGGAGACAGGAAGTTCTGCTTTTTGGGGATTCCTGCTGGGACCACATCTCTGGGCAGTGGGGTTTGACTTTCACATGCTTCGGCAGAATCCTGCACCATCTGGGACTGGGTTTTGTATATATTTGTATATATATCTCCTCTCTGTATATTCCCCTTCCCTTAATACCTTTTTGTTCCCTGTTAAAATTGTAATCTTAACTTCCAACTTTGTGTAAGGTCTTTTTCCTTCCCCAGGAGGGAAGAGGGAGGGGGAGAGAGTGGTAAAGTAAATTCTGCTCTGTGGGGCTTGCCCTGAGCCTTGAATGGAAACAGGGTCTTTCAGTTTAAAGGTGGGGTTTTTTTTCTTCTATTCTCCTTGATTTCTTTGCAGCACATAATGTTTAATTGCTGATGTAATCCGCTTCCTACCAGGGGAGACGCTGACTGAAACCTTGGAAATTCCAGCTACCTCAGAGCAAGTATGAAGGTGTATACCTCTGTTGGTTTTAGACTAAGAAATTGTCATCTCACTAGGTATATGTGGATATACTTGGGAATCTGCATTTATGTATTGCTGTGAAGCTGTCTCCACTGATGTTGGAGCAGTGTGTAACAATAATAATGAGGGAATTTAATGAAAATAAATGATATGTGTGAATCTTACTCCTCTG
>VYZX01022703.1:8803-57334 GCA_013401335.1 Brachypteracias leptosomus
TAAAGTAGCAACGTGGATACTCTATAGGAAGTTATCATACATGACCACATGTATAAATAGGTTTTAAAGCACAGAATTTGGCTAAGAATTTATTTTCTCATTAATAAGTTCTCTTAGGTCCCAATTTAGTTTTTTAAAATATACAAAAGTCTTTGGTTATTTAGCAAAATTCTAAGCATATATTTAGGTCACAATGATGTTAACAGGATTTAGGCATGTGCTCATAATCAAGCATTTATAGAAATGTTTCCTCAAATGAATGTTCATTACTCGTTTGAGGACCTCCAATACTAAGAAACAGATTCTACTCAATAAATTCATCATGAAACTCAATATAGACTAAAGGGGAATAAAATATGGCTTGCTGTTATGTTGCTCTTTAAGCCAGGAATATGTGAAAATCTGTTTGTGTGCTTTAAGGAAAACTGAAGCAATATTTTCACTAATGCTGTTCTATTTTGTTAAAACAAAATAGATGTACATTGCCAATATGTGTTGAAATGGATGACAAAGCTTAAAGCAAATAGAGACAGAAATAGAGATACTTGAGAGATCCTTCATTTTAGCTCTGCTATATGGTGATTACCAATGAACGCGAAGTCTAAGGATATTAAAGACTATAAATACTGTCCTTGTAAAGAACCGTACCATTAGCTTCATTTTATTGACAATTAACCAATGTATTGATATACCATGGACAACCTTGGACTGCCTCATTTGATATGAAAAGAAAAACTTCCTGCTGCAATTTCCTTTTTTGCTATCCTTGCCTTTTCTGATAAGTATTGAACTGACACCAAATTGCAAGTGGTGTCACTGACAAGTAATGCATTTACAAGGGCTGATTTAACAAAGTAGCAGAGCAGCAGGCTGGTTATGGCAGTGACACAGCAGCACTAAGAGGATTTCAAAGCATTGTTAGACTTTCTAAATCTTTCTCTTATCATCTTTCCAATTTTTAATTTGCTCACTCATTCAATGCAATCTCTTTTCAGAAGTCATTCTGTTTCCCTTTCTGGAAGTCAAGTAGTAAACTGGATCCATTCCCTGTTGCACTTACCTTGGTTCCTTATTTTTTGGCACACATGTATTAATGACTTACTCAGCACTTAACTTTTTGTATCCTGGGCAGAGAGAAAAGCTGCAATAGACTGTGGAAGTTTGTAATTGGTCTTTATATGCTGTCAGTCCTTCTGCTAGATCTGCTTATGCCAAACTCGAAGATGGAAGTGGGAGAGAGGAAAACTAATCTGGAGAAAGCATCCCAAATTCAATTAGAAATGCTTGATATGACAGAAATTAGCATTGAACTGAATAAATTCCAAGCTTTGACAGACTGAAGGTCTGAATGCCAGATGCAAAGTGATAATGTGTGCAAAGGTTGATTCCTCATAGGAAGTAGCAGCCAAGATGTTGATGAGGTAACCAAGATACCTACTGAAATGTGAGAGAGATGGTTTAATGTACTGAACTGCGCAAAGCCCTTGGGGAGGTGGTTGCAGGAGACATCAGTAAATAGAGTACCAGTGGAATCCATGAGAGTCTGGAGGGAAGTAGGTGTTGAAGTAAGATTGGAAATCAGGAGACAGGGCAACAACAAATGTATCCATCATGGACAGGACTGTATGTCCCTTTCTATGTTATTGAGAACATGGAACAGTAAGTAGAGATATCTAGTCACAGAATAGTCCTCAATTCGGAGGAAAGAATCTGCTGAAGAAAGAAAATGGTGATTGGCTTTGCAGAGCAGTAGCCTGTAGAAATGGCAATTGAGAAAACAACTTATGTGAATACGCAATTGCTCTACCAGTAGCAATTTTTTATGAAATATCATTGAAGACCCAGTAAATCATATAAACCTGCTTAAATTAGATTCTTGAAAGTCAGTGCATTATTCTTGTATAAGAGTCTTTGCATAATCCATGCAATACATAAAACTTTATAGCAGGATTCACTTTGGGAGTCGTGCAAACACATTTTGGAGGTCAAAACGAGGATTTGAGAAAAGATCTTCTTTGAATCACATGTGATTGATTTTAGACAAGTGCAAAGCATTGCACTTAGAAAAGAGAAATAAGATACACACTTTGAAAATAGATGCTAGCTGGCAATGTAGTTGGATGGAAAAGATAAAAAGCTTATCACAGATCTCAGAATGAATATAAGTCATTAGTTCAATCCTGTTGCAAAACAGGAAAATCTCATTCTGGAATGAATTAAGATGACTGTTGGATATAAGATATAAGAAGAAATTTTTTCCCAGCTCTTCCTGGCTTGAGTGAATCCTTGGCTGGAGCAGAGTCCAACAACATGTTTTAGAGAAGGCTGTGATAAGTTGGAGAGAGTACTAAGAATTATAAGACGCTTAGAAAAATTGATTTATGAAGAAAAAGAAAGGTTGAAATAATTGCATTTATTCAGTCTAGCAGATAGAAGAATAAGAGACAGAATGTAGCAACAGTTTCTTCTATTAGGTAAAAGGCAGTTATAATGAGGGCAGTGCATTATTGTTCTCTGTGACAATAAAGTCTAAGAAAGAGAGAAAACATTAATTTTCAGCAAAGACTTAGTTTAGATACTGAGGAAATTTTTGAAAGCCAAGGGTTAGTGAAGCAGTACAATAAGATGCCTGCTTTTGGTTGGTTGTTTTTTTCTTAAGAGGCAAGATGAACTCTTTTAGTGTTTGTCTAAGTGGCTTTCATCCTGCCTGCATGCAGGTAGGACTAGGTGATAACTTCAGCTCTGTGATTGCTAAGATTCTGTGCTTAAATGACTGAGAAATTCACCAACTAGAGCAAAAATTTTCTACTCAACCAGAAAGTAGGAAGGCTATTAATCAGGATGTTCTATGAAGAACTCCTCCAGTGATTAATGAATTCTTCATAAAGACAAATGAAAATAATGTGCCAATGTGAATGACAGTCATTGATTATGAGAAAGATACTGACTAGCATCAAAGAAAGAAAAATGCTGTGCTGAAAGGGACCCAAGCATAACAAAATATCTGCAGTTTATGAGAAACACAAGTGGGCGGGGCTATGACTGACACAAATGGAAAGAAAAAGAGAGCCCAGAGAAGCCTACTAGCGGTGCATTTATATAAAAGGACCAAAAGGGTTCATTACTGTCTGAGGATGCAATGCTGTGAACTTGGAAGAGGCAAAAGATTACTCCTATCCCAAGCCTGCAGCAAAGATGGAGTGCAACATCCCACAAACAGCATAATGAAAGCTCAGGTTCAAACAGACTGTTTAAAGAGAGTTTGGGAGGAAATTTGGTGGTTGGGGTTTTCTACCAAAACACATTTAATTCTGACTTAAAAAACCAAAATTCCTATTGCTCATTACAAATAAAGTTGAAAGAAATTTGTACTCCCTTATTTTAAGCTTGAACTTTGGACAAAGCCCTTTGAAAAAATGAACAGTGAAGAGCAACCAAGATGTCTTAATTTCCAAATATAATTTCTTTTCTTGCTGGGAAACCTTATTGTTTCATCAGGACCATGAGGAAAAATTAGGGTTTGGGTTGTTTTAGTGCAAATACCATTTATTCATGGGTTTCTATAACCCCAACCACTATATACACATTCTTGCCCAGCTTTCTGATGCTGCTGTATTATAAATGATAAGGTCTACAGCTGCACTGAGCAGCAGAAAAATTAAGATTAAAGCAGAAAAGGAACCTTTTTGATTAGAAGCAAAAACGAACAAAATTTGTGGAAAATGGCAAAGCTGAACTGATCAGAAATCACAAGAAGAAAGTCAAGGAACCACAACCCTGTTGCACTACTCTGTATTAGCATTTCTACTTCTTTATTAGAGTGCATTAGGAAGGACAATGCAACAGAACAGGGATTACTTACATGGAAAATGCAATAAAGTGCGGTCAAACAAATTGTACTGCGGGCTCATTGTGATTGCAGCAGTCAGGGATGAAACCTAAGAAATGGGAAGAATATTACTGTTCTCTATGTCAATAAATGTAATTAAGACTGAGATGACAGTTTTATTCAGAATCTGTATTTCCTGCTTGCTAATGTCTTTCTCGGAAATTTACCTTTTCAGATGATGCGTCTCATATTAGTTCTTTTCCAGTTCATTCCGTAGTACATTTCCATTAGACACAAGTGGAAAAAAAGCTACCATATTACAAACAACATCAATTCCTAGCATTGAGAATGAATTAATTGAAAGAAAAATGTGTTAGGAATGCTATGTCCTGCTTATTCTAAACGTCAATTGAATTTTCACAAAACCTTTAAATTACCTGTGTTGAAGGGAAATGTCTGCTTGCTTGCTTGTTTGATTTTGTTATAGGCCTATTAATACATTGTTATTCTTTGCTAACTCAAAAATTTCCCAGTGTATGACATTAGCTTTGGTATATGGAGTGCAATCTTTTTCTAAAGTCTGTGAGTGGCAGGGAAAGCCTGTGGAGACAAGATGGAGGCGCTATACGTCCTGTGCGTCCACTGTTGTAAGGTTTGGCTTCCAGGGTTCAGGGCTAGCAGAGAACAGGCCCTTCCCACTGCAAATCCTGGGGAGAGGCTCCTAGGCAGCACAGTAGGCAGGGAGAGGACTTAAACTTGGCCACCTCCAGCCCTTTGGAGCTGCTGATAGCTGTGGCTCACCCAGCCTAGCCTTAGCTCCAGCACTGCCACCTTACAGACCTCACTTTGTGGGCCCAAATCCTGTCCCCATGGTCCTGCCTGGCCATCTGGGTCTGTGTTTGACCCTTGTTCCCTTCACTGGGTCTGATCCTGACTCTCACCTGTGCACAGGCTGACATCCTGGACATCACTGAGCAGAAGAGACTGTTCAGGGCGGCTGAGGGCCTCAGACTCTATGAAACAGCAGTGCAGAGTTTAAGAGCAGAAGCTCTGACATGGCTGAGGGATCTCTGAGTGCTTCTGAGATTTATATTTAAGAATACTCCCTCAACACACTTCAATTTTCCATCAAATGGAAGTGGGGAAGACACCAGTTATCCCACTCATCTTCAGTGGTGCAAAAAAGAACCTGCACACTTGGCTACGCGGAAGTTGCAGTGATCACTGATTGCAGCTCATGCAAGCCATGATCCTGCAGCAGACATGGGACTTTGGTGGAGGCCTTCGCATGTGAATGTGTCCTGATGCTGGGGACTATGTGTTTGAAAAATGTTGAGATCATGTGATTGCAGTATAAGAGTAGTTAAGTGTCTTGATACATAGAAAGAACTTCACAAACCCTGCAAGATGTCCTTGGGTGGCTCACAGGAATTAAAGGACATTGTCTCCATTCACCATAATTCAGTGGTAATTTCTCCATTAACAACATCTATTGTAGGCACTGAGGAACAGGTGTCAGAGAAGACAAATGGGCAACAAAAGTAAGCAGAAGTGTGTTGAAATATACATAATCGTAAGGAATTGTTGTGTAGGATCTAGCTGTCTTCAAAGGATGATTTGCATTGCAGTGGCTTGGAGAAAATCTGAGTATGACAAATGTAAATGCATAACTTAAACCCAGTTAATTTCTTAATTCATTGCAATACTTCTTTCCTATAAGCAGCTTTGAAAATTATTGATTAAACAAACAAACAAAACCTAGGTTGATTTTTGGCTGACAACTACTCCAGCTCTAAATCAAATGTTGAATCTGAGGCAGCAGTGTGCTTATCAGCCTCAGGTCATGTCCTTAATGCTCAATGAAAGGGAAACCCGTTTCTCATTCAGTGATTGCTCAGCTATAATAAACTGCTAACATTTTTTAATTTGATACTTTACATACTCATTAAACTCTGGTATCATATAACAGGGCAGAAGGTTTGACTTTTTCCCCAGGAGCAATTTTCTCCTGAAGCCTGAACGTTTCATTGCTGTACTGTAATTTAAAGGGTTATGGAGACTTGGTAGAATAAATTGCACTGTTTATGAAAATAGCCAAAACCAAAGACAAACTTAGAAGAAAATAAAACAATGCTCAGCTTTAGTGTATATACTACTCAGTGGCTTCAAATCACATACAGAAGGACAAGTTATGAACAGAGAACTTTATAACTAAACTATCATGGTCTTTAACTCCACAGGAGAGGAAAGGAAAGCTACAGGATAACTATCTAAAAAATGATTTATTGTGATACTTATTTTCTCATATGAACAGAAAAAACAAACAAACAGACAAAAAAACAATCATACAGCCATGTTGAATTTATTCATCCAGTTTGAGAATACAGAGAGTGCCTAACATAACTGAAAGACATATCAATATAAGAAAATAAAACAGACAGGCATCAAGGCTTAAGCTTTCAGCTTTCCTTCAGACTATATGTCAACATAAGTTGAATAGGGTGAGATTAGGCATGAAAGCTGTATTAAATCATACATTAAAAAGGGAAAATAATAAAGAATTCAGGTTAATAATTAGAAAGAACTTTAAAACAAAAAGAGGGTAGATTTAGACTAGGTATAAGGAAGGAATTTTTTTACAATGAGGGTGATGAAGCACTGGCACAGGTTGCCCAGAGAGGTGGTAGATGCTTCATCCCTGGAAACATCCAAGATCAGGCTTGATGGGGCTCTGAGAAACTTGCTCTAGTTGAAGATGTCCCTTCTCATTGCAGGGGGTTGGACCAGAAGACCTTTAAATGTCTTTTCCAACCTAAAGTATTCTATAATTCTAAAACTACAAAAAACTAAATGCTCCTAACAGATTCAAAAATAAGGAAGCACTCTATAGGTGTGTCTCTCCTCCTCTACAAAATGTTATAGAATAAACCCCAGAGTAACAACAGATTGACAGTATCTCTCAAGAGAAGAAAAGGGTAGAAAGGAAACCCAGAATTGAAGGGGGGGTAGGGGGCGAACTGGAGGAGATAAATGGTTGAAAAATACTCAATAGATGCTGATATAAATATGGGACTAGAGAAGGAAACAGAGGACAGACAAACACCAGAGCAAAGAAATAGAAAAAAACACCAGGGAAAGAAGAAAAGTTTTTTTTCTGAATGCAGGTTTTGCTGCAGAGCTGTAGTTGAGATTCAGGCTGAGAATGACCTTCTGCTTGTGAAGGGTGGAATAGATGACACATGCAGATTAGAATTTCAGTATGAGATCAGATTTATGATCTCTCTTATCCAGAAGCAGCTCCAACAGTGGATATCTATTGTTGATACAAAAGTGAAAGAATCCTGTAGTAGTCAAATCTTCCAAAAACTGCTCCCATACAAATCCTATATATTTCCTAAAAGTTGGGGATATTTTCAAGACACTCTCATCTTGCTTTACTCTACACATAAGCTCCAGACATTCATGTCATTCTTATAAACCTCTAATCCTTCTTTGAATCTTTTGAAGTTCTTTACATCAAAAAATATCAAGTTGTAGCGTGCTCTACTGATTTCTCCTCTGGAAAGATCTATTACTCTCAGCTGTGAAAGAAGGACTATTGACAACTATACTCGCAATCTTTTATCAGTTGGTGCTTTAAGTTAGCTGTTGTAATTCTGGAAAGAAATTACCATTATTTATATGTATGTGTCCTGGTTCAGCCAGGATAGGGTTAATTTTCACCAGGAGTTGCTATTCGATACCATGCTGACATCATGTCCGGTACACAGGCGCGGGCAGAGCAGTCCCGGCTTTGTCTCACCCGGGCTGCCTCGGTCTGTATCTGTAGCTGTATCCACGCGGTCTGTACCTTTATACCTCTTGTTTTGTACATTGTTGTCCCTGTTGCTGTTACTGTTGTTGTGATTATTGTTTTTGCATCGCTGTATTAAATTCTCCTTATCTCAACCCGCCGGGTTTGTATTTTGCTACCTCTCCTGTTCCCGTCCGGGGGGTGGGGGGGCAGCGGCCACGTGGTGCCCGTTCCCAGCAGGTTTTAAACCACCACAGTGTGCATCTGTGTTAGCCTTTAACTCAGATGAGAGAGACCTTTGTAGCAAATTTTCCAACTGTAACCACTTTGGTTTGCAACATGGAGTGATTTAAGATTGCATAAACTGAACTATTTTTTGATGGGATTAATCAAAATTGTTCCAACTGCTATGTAGCAGTCAGTAAAAGGCATAAGACTGGACTTAGTCTGAAGTAAATATTTGGTTTAAAATGAAAGAGAGTAGATTTAGATTACATATTAGGAAGAAATTCTTTACTGTGAGGGTAGTGAGACACTGGAACACGCTGTCCAAAGAAGTTGTGGTTGCCCTCTCCCTGGAAGAGTCCAAGGCCAGGTTGGATGGGGCTTTGAGCAACCTGATCTAGTGAAAGATGTCCCTGTCCATGGCAGGGAGGGTTGGAACTAGATGGTCTTTAAGATCCCTTCCAACCCAAACCATTCTATCATTCTATGATTCTATGCTATGATACAATAAAGACAGCAGGTTTCAGCAGCAGCTGTTTCACTTGATGATCCTATTGCCTAATAGAAGTGGCTAAGGCAGACATAACCATCCTTAATCAGTTTTACAGGAATAACGATTTGAACTGGAAACCCCTTCCTGGTTTTGAGTTTTTGTTTACACCTTCACTATATATCCTTTTCCTAATACATTAGAAGAAACAAATCAGTAAGTACAGGGGAAGTAAGTTAAGAACAAGTGTACGTGCTTGGTGAATTTGTGAGGAGCTAGAATTTGTGGTGGAAGGGAGGTGATGAAATTCAATAAATGATTGAGAGAGGGGTCATCGATATGTAGAGATGTGGAAAGATTGAATCTCCCTTGAGAAGATGAAAGGACAGTTCAGCAATAGGGAACAGTGAGGACCCATTTGGAGGCAGAGAAGGAAAGTAGTAGTAGTTAAGATAGTATAGTTTTTTTCAGATCTTCAGTTGAGCTCCAATGCACTGAAGTAGTGATCTGAAAATTAAAAGAGAATGGAATGGGAAAAATGTTTTGTTTTATTGAAAAACACACAGGTTTTAATTAAAAAGGTACATTTCTGATTGCTAACTTTTGTATAAAAGGAGTTTGTAAATGGTATCTGTCCCCCTGGTTATGCACTAAAAATAACTAGTGTTTTAACTAAGAATCTGGACTTTTCCTACTCATTTCAGGTATACCCAGACCTATTCTGCATGCATGGCATAGTACCAGGATTATACACTGTAGTATTATTCAAATATGCAAAGTCCCATTGACATAATAGTCAGAGGAGAGTGTAGTTTAATGTATCTGTAATCCACATATTAAAGCTCTCTACGTATGATTTGACATGACAGTCCATAATGCCTCTAAGCTTTAACTTTCTTTTGTGTCTGTGACATATACTCCACAAATTACAGTATAGGACTGTCTCATGAAATTCCATTTATGATCCATAAGTTTTGTTACATTTATTAGATATATGCATATATATGCATATATACATGTATATGTCTACAGCTTTTAAATATCTACCCATGCAAGATGGGAAAACAGAGATAACTCCTTCTTCCAGTCTTTAGTTCCCCCTGCTGTGCCTATGCGTTGAAGTTAAGTAACCTCAAAGGGCTGTAGAATGAGTCTGTGCCATCAGCAAGGGAGTAAAAAGGGAGGTGTCAATGGAATCACTAATACTTAAACTGCAAGCTGCCAACTCCACTGACATGTCTCAAACACTCAGTGATCCATTGCATGCCATAGTCATCCTCCTTCATTCTTATCAAGCACTCACTAAATATGATAAGTTCCTATTCCCTAAACTGCAGTTGCAAGGAAGATCCTGGAGAGTTTGATAGCTGATCCTCTGCCGAGGATCATGGATATCAGTGTCACAGAGTTAATGGAGCTGGGCCTGTTGGTACCTGTGATCTTTCTTGCAAAGTCCCCTTGCTTTTATGAAAAGGAGACAGAGCAGCTTCATGTTTCTTCTAAGAGCTTAAGGGCATCCTGAAATAGATGGTAGGGACCATAATAAGATGTACCTGCTGCCAGCAGCATCTATGATGGACTTATGTGACTACACTGATAATTAGCTTTGAACCAAAAATGCATAATTCAGACTATCTGGTGTCATCTGTGGGTGCTAGAACCTGTCTGCCTGCACAGTGAAGCAAGGTACTTAATGGTGTGCGCTTTGGATGTTTAACTAGGAATGTTATGATTTTTCACCAGCAACAGTGTTAACAACAAAGCTGTATCTGCCATAAGTAGACGGCAGCTCCAAAACCAGCCCCAGTTAGCTAACAATTGTATCCCAAAGGAATTGTTCTTGAATCTAGAAATGAGATTTCTTAATGAGGGGAAGGGCTGTGTCATGGTAGTATCATGTGTGGAGGAAAAGGAATCCTAAGTAACAGAAAATATTTGAAATTATATTGAAAATAATCTGATAATCAGAGTTTTTAATATATATATATAGTTGCATACACATAAATTCTTATATTTATGAGAGGCTTTTTAGAATAATTTGAATGCCTTCATGAGTTTAGAGTTCTCATAATTGTATGAGGATGTAGCCTTAGTCACTACTTCAGGGTAGCAAGAGAGAAGACTCAGGAGGATGTTTTTTTGATAACCTTAGCAGATCATGCATTTACATCTCTGAGCTCTTCTCTGTTCACACTGCCATACTATCATTAGCCCAATCTAATGCTCGTAATTTAATATGCTTTGTCTTTGCCATAAAGAATGAATGTCTGTCTAAATTATTAGATCACTATAAAGAAAAGGTCTGTTAGTGTCCTTTCTATCCAGCATATCATGTGGAGAAATATGATAATCCTCATTATGCATCATTCTTTTCTCTGGGCCTGATGGGGTTCCACAAATAGGAAATGTTGAAACTGGCAATATTCATTTGCATAGCTTGCCTGTTTGCCTGCTGCTTTTCCACTGGGACCTGTCCCAGGCTGCTTCAAAACCTTTCAGTGACCACTTATATTATATAGTCTGTTTTTTCCGCTCTTGTACTCGTGAACCATCTGATATTTTTATGGTAGTTTTTAAACATTTATCTCCCTGTCTGTTTACTGCCGCCCAAGCAACATGTTTCCTGAGTCTTGTCTGTAGAAAAACGCACACCAGAGACTCTTCCTTTCAACAACTTCTAATTAGGCTGCTGAGGTTGAGGTCTGAGAAAAGCAATTTAAAGGGTAACTTCCTTGCTCTGGCTCCAGTGCTTCCTGCTTACCAGAGCTCACTGCTTAAGAAGCTTATCAGCAAACTTCCTGCTGGTGAGATACTTGCCAATCATCTGACATTACTCGTTCACCGTATCAATAAGCTGGACTGCTGTTCTGAGAATAATAAGAATTAAAAAGAGGAACTGACCTTGTACAAAGGAGCGTTGTGGTTTGCATGCAGAACACAGCTGCTGTTGCAAGCAACGATTCCATTTCTGGGGCACACACAGTATCACTAGGTGTAAATACTCCTGCTTCTGCCTGAAATGCATGCAAAGGTGGCCTTTGTACAGCCTGTCTCTTATAGCTCTTGATGTCAGGTGCTTTGAAATTTTTAAGGAATTTTTTACTTTTCCCATAGTAAAGGAATGGTTCCCTTTTGTAGTTTTCTCTCCCCTCACTTCTTTGCCAGAAAATGTTATTTTAAATGCAAACAATTTTTCTGCTATGTTGTTTTTAATTCTACTTTTTCACAAAATGACAGTTCAGTCAATGCAAACAGCCTTAAACTTGGACAGGTATGCAGCATGCAGCACTAAAGTTATTTCTGAGAGCTTTGGATTCCACACTGGCTTATTTGGCCCATTTGTGAAGTCAGAAGGTCTTCTTTTTTTTTTTTTTGAACTCGGAGAGCAAATGTAATTTTCTCTTTTCTGTTCTGTATAAAAAAAACCCAAACCAAGCCATATAGAAAACATAAGATTTTTATTTCTGCTACTCTTTCCCAAACCTTTCCCTCCTTATTAAACTATAGGACATAATTGTGTCATTATTCCCTCTGAACCTACTGTACTTCATCCATTAGTCAGTAAAGAAATTAAGAAAAAAACTCTAGAAATGTACATTTAAATCTATATTTGATATACATTCAAATATTAATCTATCCAGGCTAAAAATTTATAATACAGATATGAAAAAAAAAAACACCAAAAGATGAGAAACTATGACTTTGTAGTGTTCTCTCATTAGAATTGTCCCTGAAAGAATGTCTTCATTTTTGCAATCTCTAAAGAATTCCATAGGTTTTATACATAAAGTTTAACCTTTTCTTTTTATAGTGTTCATTTGATACTACAGAATTCATTGAACAATTAACCAGTATCAAATGTCTTGTAGTTCTACAACAGTGAGACACTTCTGCTAAATTTAAATAGCTACTATAAACAAATAGAGGATGTTTATCATTCAATCAGTTTCTCCATGCATTTTCTATGAAGAGATATTTAAAATACTTATATTCTTACCACAAGCATTAACAGATTTTATGGAGCTCTCTGTTCTCAGGTTGACTTCAATCAAGAGATGAATAATTTCTTTTCTGTGATAAGCATATTATAAATACTCAGGCACTTAGAGAAAGAGATGGATAGGACAAACCTTTATCCTTTGTGTCAGACTTCGAGACAAGGAAGGAGTTTCTTCTTCTGATTTTTCTTCATCCCATATGTTAGGGCATGACACAATTCATTTCTGACCATGTTGCCTTATGCTTTATTGGCTGCTTGCCCATTTCTTGGGGCAATTTCACAACATGTGTCTTGAGCTCTATTTGATTCACTCCTCTGAGGGTGATTTTGTCCCTTGGTGCCAGTGTCTGTAATATAATTGCCTGTGCACAGGCTGCTTGCAGACAGAATTCTTCTGCTGGGTACATTTTGACACACCCCATGTGGTCCTTGTGGTTTGCCAAATCACTTGCTGCATTACAACCTGTTTTCTTGTCAGCAACAAGTGCCTTCCACGATGTCTTTTTTTCTCTGCTGTTCAGGTATCATTTTTGTAAAGACACCTGTCTTTTTTGGGGTTCTCTGCAGAAAGAGTTAATAGGCAAGAATAATAAAGCAATCACAGAATTTGTTGGATCTTTATTGTTACTGAGTCACAATTAAAAACCTAAACAGAGACTAGTTTAATAGCATGATTAGATCCATGAAAGGATCAGCAGCTCCCCATCTTTTATGCAATCAAGTTATTCATCCAGACACAATAGAACTGGCTTTATTTCCCTCTTTGGTATGACTAGTTCCTCAATATCCCTTAACTAAACCAACCAGTTATCCTAGGCAATGGCACCTTTTAATCTTTCTCATTGAAATTGTGACAATGCACAACACAAAGATAATAAAGTATCAAAAGTGAACTCAAGAGAACCATCATTCTAGCTTAGGGGTTCAGGCATCCCACTGAATAAAAAAGTGCTTTATTCAAGACCCTATTCAAACAGCTGTTTATGTGTTTTATCCTCAGTGGTCTTTGGATAAATTAACACTATAAATAACAGAGAAGTCACTGTACAGTCCATATCTCTAAGTCAGATGAGCAGAGTTGTGTGTTTTTCAAGATTGTAGTACTTGCATTTAAACACCTAAATCCCAAGTTTCACTTTACCACACAAGTCTTTGTGGTGAAGCCCTGGGGGTGTTACCTTATCTACTTGTCAAGAAATGCTTAACTCTTGCTTTTATGATGTGGTTGACATTAGTAGGCATTGCTGATCTCAAACAGGTTTGCAAGTACTTTGAGACTCTGAAGCTCAGGTCAGATTTTGGTACTCGGAGCTGTAGGTCTGTTCATTTCCAAACTGAAGGCATGAGTAACAGAGCATTAGAGCAGGCTGCCCAGGGAAGCTGTGGAATCTCTGTGTCTGGAGACATTTAAAACTTGCCTGGACGTGTTTCTGTGCGATCTACTCTAGGATCCTGCTCTAGCAGGGGGGTTGGACTAGATGATCTTCAGAGGTCCCTTCCAACCCCTACCACTCCGTGATTCAGTGATTCAAGATACTGTACAAGCATTCAGAATAAATGAAGCTTATGGAAATGAAATTTAATTTATTTTTTTTAAATACTCTGATACCTGTTTCTGGAAAGGTACAACTTTTGCATGGATATTCCTGCTTTACATCCACACTAGTTGCCATCTTGGCTCTACTTGTAAATTTTGAGTCTGTATGAATCTGCTGAGCTTAACACTGTTAATGCAAACTAATTACGTGAATGTAAGAATTCAATGCATCCTGTAGGCACTGTGTATGGACAAATCTCAAAATGTTTGAATAGGTGTTTAAAGATTCAGTCTGTTGCTAGTGTGTTTTTTCTGTCCTTTTTAGCAGGATACAGGAAGGAAATCCTGTAGGATCATGAGATTCTAGAAATACAGAATGAAAAAATGACACATAATCACACTGTATTTTGTTATTACTGTTTCCTATCCTTGGACTGAAAATATCAAGAAGTATAAACACAGCAAATGCAAATAAAGAGTCAGACAAACCCACTTTTTTGATTACAAAACAGTTTTGAATTCCTTTGGCATTTGTTCAGCTAGGTTGTTACTCTGTCTATACAGTTTTCTATCTATAATCTGTAAATATATTTGCATTTGGAAAGAGGTAATTTTTTCTCGACAGAAGTGTCTGAGTACCTAGCTGAAGTGTACATTTATTTATGGCTAAAGAGAAATGCTAAATGAAGTTAATCAGGTAATTAGTATAGCTGCTTCTTCAGAAATGCCTTCATATTTTTCTAATCCAGTTTGACTCATTTTGATTGCTAGAAAGCCAAGGATGTCCTTCCCTCTACTCTCAATTTCTGTACTTCAAACAAAAAAAAAATTCTTATATGAGAGGGAAACAGGTCTAATATATTTAAAAAGAAAATGGAAAGGAGTCAAACTTTCATCTTAATGCTAACGTTGCAACAGAAATGCTGATTAACTGATTAGTGACTGATGCAGTGCACTAAGAGTCAGTTTCTCACCTTCTTTATGTCTCTAGAACAGAATATCCACATCTCATCTCTGTGGCCAGGCAAGCATGAACCAGTTGCCAGGCCCAAACATGCGCTGCACTTGTCTAAAGTGTTAAGTGCTGGAGGCTCTTGTGCTTGTGTTCTAAACTGTGTACTTTACATGGTGCCCACATACACAACTTCAACCTTGGTTCTATCAGATTTATGCCAAAAATAGCCCTTCCTGTACATTAAACCAGGAAAACTTCATGCATTCATAAAGTACCCTTTTTTTTTTTTTTTTAACCTGATGGAAATGATGGTAGTACTTCACGTGGATGAAACAAGCATCATGATAGGTCCTCCAACCTTCCTCCCTTTATATCTCCTTTTGAAAATTCACCACTAGAAGTACTTCCTCAAGATAGGTCTGCGGATATGTGTCTCCTCTTGGCAATGTGGGCAGGGATCAGAGTGAAAAAGAGCACTGATAAGTCTATCTTTAATGCTTTGTTCACATCAAGAAAACTGCTTTCTTTGATAATGACGTTATCAAATACAGTTATTTATTTCATGATATGGAGCACACTGCCTGGGGGATCATGAATAATTCATTGTCTGAGATTGAAAAGATATTTTTATGCTTGGGCCTTGTATTGGGAAGATGAAAATACTATTCTGTTCTTTAAAGAATTTCAGAAGTTCTGAACGATCAACAATTAAGTGAATTAAAGCAAAATTATAGGGGTTTTGCTAGATAAATGGGAGTGGGGGGAAATAAAGTGACATAAACCCCGTAGATTATATACGCTTTGATATGAAGATAAGACATTGAAGGTTACTCCTTCCCTTTCCCTTTTCTTTTTGCATTTGGCTGAAGAGAACAAATGGACTGTGCATGCTGATGCTGCCCTACAAGTTAACAGCCTGCAGAGTTCAGCCAAAAGAAATGGAGGAGGAGTCTTTGCTTGTAGTTGAATGGCACAACCTAATTTTCCCCAAAGCTAATGAAGGAACTTGTCTTTCCTTTGGCTACATACAGAGGTGATGTTACTAGGACAACACACAAAGTCAAAAAGCTTTTCGCCTTAAGTTTTAAGCTCCTTCTCTGTTTTATTAATCTGCAAATGTCTCATACATTTATAGTGCCGTATAAGTAATAATGTAGGGGACATTAAGTAGATCTTAATAGAAGCTTTCCATTAGCTCTTTCAAGCATGCAAGCATACATGGAGAGTACCTTCCTTAAATAATCAGATTTCATGATTTGGAAATTTACTTTAAAGTGACAGTTTCCAGAAGTTACATAATACATGTATGTTTTTTTAAAATTTTAGGGAAGGCAGGAGGGGATCAACAATATACAGTTTCTGATCTAACTGTGAAATATTCATTATGGTAAATACAATCTATTGTTCTACCTTGACAGTGAGCATGTTTATGCTTTCCATTCCTGTACAGATATTTTATTTGACATTTAATCACCTTGTGTAAAAAATATTAAGAATGTATGAAGAGTGGTAAGATACTGGATCTGAGGCAACTGTATGTCCTGGTTTGAGTTAGAACCAAACAATTCTGTTCAGTGATTTTACTTTTCAACTGAGTCTCTGCTAACTAACTGTACTTTCTGAAGCTAACAGCATGTTTTCACAGACAGTGTCTGCTTCTAGCAGTGATAATACTTGACGTTTAGAGTTACTACCAAGGACTGGTAAGCAGATCAACGTCACTGCTAAATCCTGTGTAGCACACCAGAGGGTGCAGAAAGTAAGAAGCTGCACCTGTGGGGAGGAGCGGCCAGGACAGGTGACCCTAAACAGACCAACAATGTATTCCATCCCAAATATGTCATATTCAGTATAAAGCTGAGGGATCATGTGGGTCTCGCCTCTTCCTTCTCTTCCAGCTGGCTTCCTTTTCTTCAATGACTGGTATCCAAGGAGGATTCCGTCCATTCTACCTTCAGTCTTGATTCACGTGTTTCTGAACCCAGCTCCTGAACCCGGTTCCCGTCAGCTGCTGAGCCCAGTCTGGGACTTTCTCTGTGCCTGCTCCACAGCTTCCGTGGTGATGGTGACATAATTGCCATCAGGGGGAGGTTGGGTTCGATACTACTTTTGTGTATATTTGTATGTATTCCATTTTATTATTACTATTATATTCATTAAAGCTGTTTTAGTTTTCTTTTTTAATCTGTAAGTCTCTCTCTCTCATTCCCTTTCTCTCCCATCTGGGAGGGGAGGGAGGCCAACAGTGATACACAAGTCTCTCACCCTTATACCCTTTCTCTTACCTCTTTTTGGGGGACGAAGAGGGGTTAACAGAGAGCATCTCTAATAGGTCTAGTGGACTGACCCTAAACCTTGACACTGTGCCAATGCGAAAATTATGGTTTTAAATTTAAATAGGTGTAATTATTATGAAGTTGCCAAATAGATCACCTGGTATGATCATTCATACAAATAAAATATGTTCAGAGTGGTTTAGAACAAACTAGTGGAGATTGTTTGTACTAGGGAGTCTCAAGTACTAGGCATGACATAGCTTTTTCTTGAAAATTTACCCATAAAGTCATCTTTGATAAGCTATTTTGTTTAACAAAAATACTATACTGAGATATTATAACCATCCTTAGTGAATTCTTTTTTCCTTTTGGATTTCTTTCTTAAACCTAAAAAACCTAATCTGTTTCATATTTTTTTCCATCTTGGAGGTAACTGCTTTCAGCTTACCCTCGTTGCTCTAAAGTGCTCCTGCATCTTAGAAGCAGCCTTAGCTTCTGGTGTATACTTTGAAAATTGCTTCATTTAGTCTCTGCAATGAAGTCTTTTCAAAACTCTGTCCAGGTAATTCACATTTCATCTTTTTGCTCTACAAAGCAACAAAGCTCTGCTGAATTAGATTTTAAATGAAAAATCACTTCTTCATAATTTACAGAATGCAGTCTAGTTCAAAGGAAACTATAGGATAGTGTTCTAGACTAGAAGTGAACAAACATTAAGAGCTTCCTAAGTCACCTTTACAGGCCTGGAGCACTTAGGTGAAATCCTATGACAGCTTCCTTCTCACATTATTCAATACATTTCTTTAGCAGAAGGTCATGTCAAGCAATCCTTAGGCTCATTTTCTGGGAGCACAATAGCATTCATTTTTAGAGATACCCTACATTGGTATGTCTTTAAAGAATATTGCTTAAAAAGTAAATTCTGTTTCTGTGCTCCCATTATTTTGCCTTTGTCCCATTTTCACTGTCATAGTATTAATGTTATAAACACAGGGTTTGTTTTATAGTATCTCCACCATGGTAAGACTCCCCTTCACTTTGGTACACCACACTCTCCCTAGTAGTTTATATATTGTGTCATGATCTATCTCCGTTCTTTTCCCTCCCATTCAATTTATACTTTCTCATATCTACTGAGAAGGACAGTTTCTCCTAAAGAATTTCCTACAACATAGGGAAAGAAAAGGCAAATGATACACTGTCATCAACATTTATAACTGTAATGAGTATTTCAGTGCCACTTTTCTGCCTCTGATCATTTCTTTGTACCTTTTCATAATCTGCTGCCACACACTTTTAAAAAATGTTAATTCATTATGTGTTTTTATTCCTGTATGCAAGCACCAACATGAAGGGGTTCACATTACTACTGCTTTCCAGAGGTGACTTTGATGAAGAAAGATCTAGATATCTGAAGGAATATCTCTGTTTTTATTGGTAACATTGCTAAACCTTACTTTTTGATGCCTCATTCTTGACTGGATGTCCTGTTCTGAGCTTAGGAGCTTCCTTGTGAAGCCTGTAGGGAGAATTGCTTCAGAAAAGTCTTCAGAACAGTCTTCAGGTTGCCTGAAAGGTGGCTGTAAGAGACTTGGTTAAACCACAGGCTGGTGTAGTGTGAGTTATGCATATTTTGTGCATGCCTAATAGATTAAGCTTTCCCTAAGACTTAAGCAAAAAAAAATACCTAGTCTAAGGATTCATCCGGACTCAGTCAGATACAGAGAGCGGGATTAGAATAATGCCTGAATGCATAGAAGTCAACACAGAAGTGCCTATAGCTTGGACAGGTTCTAGGGTATCATACTTTTGGATTTGCAATCCTAAATTCTACTTCATTGTCATTTAAAAAAAATGTATATTTCTCATAGTCCTATGTGGACATTTTTGGTTTAATCACCTACAGAAGGTAAGGAAAAATGAATTTATATCTTTATAATCCTATCATTCTGCTGAATGTGTTACAGCCTTCACCCAATCATTATCTTTCTCTATGTGTCTGTGTTTTCCTGCCCTCGTCTGAAATCCAGTGGCTTTTGCAAGAAGAGATTGTGAGATAATCCAGCACTCTGTAGTACTTCTTTGAATGAAAGATAAAATTTGTCTTATGTGAAAGCCTAAACTGTCCTTTATGTTTGTTATAATATAAATTATAGGGGGGGTTTGTTGTTTGTTTGTGTTTTTTGTCCTGTTTGTTGATGGCTCTTCTATTAAGTTACTGACTCTACAGCAATGGTATTTCACTCAGAAAATCACACATGAACGAGGTTTGCAAGACATTCCTGGACTAACGCAATAGAATTATAAGATTAAATTCATCCTTGTAATTTCTGCTTCCTGACAGTTTTGGCAGAACTCAGATTTGCTGGATGTGTTGAATTTAGTATCAAATTTCAGCATGTACTAAGGATAAAATTGATTATAAAGCTGGAAGCTGGAAAGGAAAGAACCACTGAGCACAGACCAATGCACAGGATATGGAGGAACTAAGATAGTAAGAAATGCCTTCTTTGATGTAAAGACAATTAAAAAACCTTTAATGCCAATTGTGGTGGATTGATGTTGACCAGCAGCTAGGCACCATACAACTGCTTGCTTATCACTCCTTGTCCCCAGCAGGATGAGGGAGAGAATAGGAAGCGCAAAAGCGAGAAAACTTGTGAGTTGAGATAAAGACAGTTTAATAAACAAAGGAAAGAGGAAGGAATGGGGGAGGGCCTGGGGGGGTGGTGGTAACTGATGTAAAAGAGGTCACTCATGTCTTCCTCCAAGTACACTGAAACTCATTCAGTCTCTGAACAATGACTAGTACCCACAAAAATGTTCTGAGTTTTATAGCTGAGCATGATATTATATGGCATGGAATATTCCTTCGGTCAATTTGGGTAAGCTGTCTAGGTTGTGTCCTCTCCCAAATTCTTGCCCACCCTCAGCCTTAATGCTGTGCAACTACTGCTCAGTAAAAGCCAAATTATTGGTGTGTTAACAACACTGTTTTACTCACAAATCCAAAACAGCGTCATCAGGACTGCTATGAAGAAAATGGACTCTGTCTCAACCACAACTGTTACACCAGTCCTGGAAAATAAACTGACAAATTAAGAGGAAATGAAGTCTCAAAACCATATATTCAGTCAAAGAAATTCAAAGGTTTGACTCTTTTTTGGGGTTGTTTGGGGTTTTTTTTCCTGGTTGTTTTTCAGTATGCTTGGTATCATTTTTTCAGTGTCAAATCAGGTTTTATTATTTTTTACATTAAAGATCATCAGTGAGGAAAAGCAAAATGAAAGCACAAAAAATAAGCCATAAAGTATGCTACATAAATTCCTAGTGTTCCCTTCATTCTCTGCTTTTATCACAAAAAGCATCAGGACTGATCTCTGATGAATGGCCATTGCTTTACTGTCAGAACTACTGAAAACATTGTTCTGTGAGAGTATCACACTTAGACTGGAAATCAACTCTAATATGCTTATTAATACTAAGAATCCCATGGCTCTGGGAATATCTGTGAATGTCCCATAGGTTTGTATATCTCCTTCAAAAGTTTGGGGTTTTTTTCCCTGTTTTTACAGTATTACTTCTATTCATTTACACAGGAAGTTCTCGAGAAAGTTATAGAAATAGCAAAAGGACCATTTTGCTTAGGTCATAGATAATTTTACCTGTTTTAGATAAATCTATTAATACATTATCCTGGCCTTAAATTCTCCAGAGATGTGATGTGTATAATAAATTGTAAGGGTTAGGAAAAATCTACAGAAAATGTCTGCATAATCAGCAAAGACTTCAGCCTAGATGTATGTAAATTTACCTAACCCTAATGTAAAATTTCAAGAAATATCCTTAGGATTTTCTCTTCTTCTTTTTATTATGTTAATGGTCAAGACCAATGAAATATGTAAAATGTATGAAAATTTATGGGGTTTAATGTAATTGCTGTCATATTTGCAAGGCAAAATACAAGAAATGCGGTGAAGATTTGAATTTAATTTGCAAAGAGAAGAGAAGAAAATTCAGTTCATAAATTCAGGAGAAGTTTTCTTGAAGTAATTTATGTTACCTGATGGTTTTTTTCATTCTTCATGACATTCAGTAAAGATAATTCCTGTTGAGGTTTGGATAAATGCTGGGGAAAAAAAAAAAAAGAATTAATATAAAACTCTGACTAAACTAAACTGGAGAATCAAAGAAAGCTTGGCTAACATCTACAACTGATTTTGCTTAATAACACAGTGCTTTTCCTGGACCTTAATACTTCAACAGTGAAGCTCTGTTGGTTTAAGATATTATTTTCCGTGGCCATTTTTTATGAACCTTGTAATGCATGATTCTGCTCTAAGGCATTGGTGTTGTAAAGTGCCACAAGTGTAGGTGAATAATGTACATCAGTTTCAAAAATAAAGACTGAAGTTCTAATGCTGAAGATAATGACAAAATCTCTTTGACACCTGTAAGTCAGAATGATAATTTAGGACTTCAGCATGGCTATTCCACAACTATATGTGCCACATAGTTATAGGTGACTTTTAAGAGACAGAAACGGGCGAGTGTATTCTGTCTGGAAAGCTATAAGAGAAAGGTTTATTGTATTCAGCATCTACCCTTACCATCTATTTGCCCATGAATTATTTACAATAGCCACAGTATTTTCAGTTTCTAAAAGGAGGCATCAGTAACTGTTTTCCCTTTAATAAAAACAACACCAAAGACTAAAATGGCTTTAGGAATTAATGCAAGTTAGAAAAAAATATGCAAGACTCATTTTAGACAGATGTATTTTTGCAGGTCTTGTTTCCATTAGTTCATGAAAACTGAGAATTGCTATGTGTATACACTTCTTGCTTTTCTTTTACATACTTGTTTGTACATGAGCAAATGTTCAACCTTTTTGAAAAATGGAAGTAAAATATTTTCATGACACAGAAGTGTGACAATAGGGTTATTTAAAGTACAGGAGTTGCTCTGAAATCTCAGGTGGGTGAGTTTACAGCATAACACATTTTTTTTTAATTTTTTTTATTAAATGGATTGCAAATAGGATGTACTAGTAATTATATAAGCACCTACATCCTTTTAAGTTCTCTGCCTGATTTCTTGACCAGACATGCCTGGATAAACCCCAGATAAGCATTTGGATGCTTATTCAAAGTGAAAAGAACATAATAAGTTTGATCTATGTTCTTTAGCCTTCATATGAGGTTTTTATGAATAGAACACAATATTCAAGGACCTCAATGCTGCTCACTTCAAATAAGTTGGAGAAAAACTTGACTGTTTCTTGATACAGATGGAAAAGGAGTTATCTGTCAAAATAATTGAAATAAAAATGAATTATATCTACTGTACATAACAGTCTAAATCTAAAAAAAAACTGATAGATTTTGTAAATGATAATCCAAATCCCTTTATCTAGATATAGTGTTTATGACCACTGGAGAAGCATTGCCACTTTCACAACGAAATGAGGTTTCTGCTTGCTGCACTAAATTAAATAGAAATATCTAAGGTTAATATTTAAATTTAAAATTTTTATACAAAATCAAAGCAGTAAAAGAAAATCTGGGAAAGGAAAATTAATTCACTGCTGGCTGCCTTAGTCATCTGTCCTCTCTTTTGAGTGGTATGTTTCAACACTATCATTTGTTTTACTGACTCACTGTGTTTGACTTACTGACTTTGATGAGCCTAATTTTCTGGATAAAGTCCAGTTGTGTGTGTATAGCGCACGCATATAGTTCAGCTCTTTTAGTTATACTACTACTTTTTGAGATTGTAATCTTAAGAGTAAACATCTCAAAGCATGTATCATGTATCATTTTATCTCTCAACACAGGTACACCAGACTGTTTAAACTAGCTCCAATTGCTAGCACTGTTTGTCCTTGAAAAAAAATGCTACAGATAGGTGGATTATTTGATACTGTCAGGTACTCAGTGGTGTTGTCTGTTGAATAGGCAACACTTCTGATAGCACAGTACTTTCAGAATCGAAGATATTCATCAACAATATTCTCTGTTGTTAAGGTAGAAACTGTTGAGTTTCCAGGGGTCATAATTGTGGAAGGAGGAGCTGGGAGCCACATTCGAATGACTTTCACAGCCGTTGCTCAAAATGCACTTCTAAGTCTGGAAGAAAGAAACAGAGAGAGAGTGTTCAAGTATAGCTGGGCCTGTGGTCCTTAACTTTCCCTGTATTTCAATATCTTTTCTTTTGCCCTGTCTAATGTATGACAGTGGTTGGCTAACAACTGTGCTTCCACTGTAGGATTGCTGTGTATGTCTGGTTACTCCTTTGCTAAGATTTCCTCCTGAGCTTCCTGCAGTCTTTCTTTTCACTGGGTATGTACTCCTGTGCAGAAAAGTCCTGAAGAAACAAATCATCTTTGTGCTCACCACCTGATTTCCTTCCAAAGAGGCTGTAAATGTGGTTAGCTTACTGTAAATACTATTAAATGGGAATGAAGGATTAAAGGCTATATCAGCTGAGCTTGATTTCATTTAGTCTTTCTCATTAGCTGACCATTAAAAAGAAAATGTGAAAATTGCCTGTTCAAACCTTTCCTTTAGTAAAACAAACATGAGCTTTAGGCTGCTGTGCTACAGCCAATACTAAACATTGAAACTATATTATAGCTAATAGCTTCACCTCTGAGGACTTGAGACATGTGTTACTGGAAAAACCTAGAAAATTTCTGTTCTTTTCATACTGTAAGGTTGTATTCCAGATAGGCTATGGTGGAAGTTAACACAAGAATTATCTTCTGCTCTTACTTTGCTGATCTCACAGAGTTTATATAGTGGAATTACGTTTACTATAAACAATTGTGTGACCATGTATAATTCTGTCTCTATGCCTCAGATATCCTTGGATTGCCATCTATAAAAAAAGAATATAAATTTATAGGTTTTTATAAAGAGTTTTAACATCATAAGAATAAAAGACATCTAAGTGCAAATTACTGTTGTTTATCATCATGTATGAATATAAAGCTCTGTCTACTATCTTATTTCCTCGCTTTGTAATGCAACAGAATTATAAATGTCAATTTTTTTTTTTTGCTAGTCACAATACAAGAATAATATACAGTGCATAAAACTTTCCCAAATAAAAACACTACATACTTGTTTTGAAACTACAGTGTGTGTACATCCTGAACTCAAAATGTTTCGCTAGTAACTGTCATTTTAGAACAAATGTCTATGTCTATAGTGTTTGTTTTTCCCTGAGGAACAGTTGAAGGTCACATTATTAAAAGTGCTAATAAATTAGAGTATTTGTGTTAGTTAATTAAACCTGTCAGATGAAAAAATTATCTGATACATTGGATTCTATCTTTTTCTATCTCCATTTAGGTAATTCAGGGAAATA
This sequence comes from Brachypteracias leptosomus, assembly GCA_013401335.1. Lineage (NCBI taxonomy): Eukaryota > Metazoa > Chordata > Aves > Coraciiformes > Brachypteraciidae > Brachypteracias > Brachypteracias leptosomus. Next base: position 33,280 of record VYZX01022703.1, read on the forward strand.
CATTTCAGAGTTAAGAAGAAAATAAATTCAGATTTGTGTTTGAACTGGAAAAAAAATTAAATGAGTAGATATTTTTTCCAATTGGGTGTAATATGACAAGTGCAGTTTTGCCCCAAAACTATTTTAATTATGAATGCATGTAAATTCTACAATTTTCTTTGTAAAAAGTCTAAAACACTTGATGACATGGTAATTTTGGAGTTTTTTTCCTGACTTTGTCAGTCCATAATGGCCCTGAGGAGCATCACCTGAGACCCTGACAGATATTCTTTGTCCATGTGCCTAGGAGCCCATCTTCAGTTCAGGACTGGAACTTCAGTCACTGCATGAGGTATGACATGGCAACATGGGAAACAAACAGGAGGAATTGGAAGCTACAGGAAGGCTATGACATGGGGGCTATTACTGAAACCTGGTGGAATGAATCCTATGACTGGAGTGTGGCTATCAATGGCTACAGGCTATTTAGAAGGGACAGGTGCAGAAGAAGGGGTGGAAATGTTGCCCTCTACATTAAGGAATGGATAAACTGTGAAGAGTTGTCCCTGAAGAATAGCCATGAGAAGGTGGAGAGCCTATGGGCAAGAATTAGGGATCATGGCAATAAAGCCTTGTGGTTGGTGTTTACTAGAGGCCACCTGATCAAGGAGAAGCTATTGATGAAGCCTTCATACTCCAGCTCCAGGAGATATCACACTTACAGGTTCTCATCCTGCTGGAGGACTTTATCCACCCTGATATTTGCTGGAAAACTAGCACAGCAAGCTGTAGGCTATCCAGGAGATTCCTGGAGTGCCTGGATGACAACTTTTTAAAGCAAGTAATAGACAGCCTAACTTGAGGGAATGTGATTTTAGACCTAATGGTGACCAATGCAAGTGAACCTCTTGGGGACATCAAGATTGGAGGCAGCCTGGACTGCAGTGACCACACACTGGTCCAGTTCACTGTCCTAAGGGGTATAGGACATATGAAAAGCAAAGTCAGCACCCTAAACTTTAGGAAAGCAAACCTCCAGCTCATCAAGGAGTTGCCCAACAGGACCCCTTGGGATGCAGTTGTCAGAGATAAAGGAGCAGAGCAGAGCTGGCAGATCTTTAAGGAGGCTTTCTATAGAGCACAAGAGCTCTCAATACTCATGTGCAGGAAATCAGGTATGAAAGGAAAGAGACTGGCATGGCTAAGCCATGAACTGCTGGTTGAACTAAGGAACAAGATGAAACTGCACAAACAGTTGAAACAGGGACAGGTAGCCTGGGAGGAATACAGAGATGCTGCCTGGTTATGCAGGGACAAAGTCAGGAAGGCCAAGTCACAGCTAGAGCTGAACTTGGCAAGGGATACAAAGAAAAACAAGAAGGGATTCTATAAGTATCTAAATCAGAAAAGGAAGGTCAAAGAAGGTGTAGTCCCCCGGTGATAAACAATTCTGAGTTAGTAACAACAGACGAGAAGGCTGAGGTACTCAATAACTTTTTTGCCTCAGTTTTCACTGGCAACCTCTCTCCTCACAGCCCTCAAGTTGGTGGCCCACAGGACAAGGACCAGGTAGACAAAGTCCCTCCCACTGAAAGCAAGGACAAGGTTCACGATCATCTGAGGAACCTGAATATAAATAAGTCCATGGGACCTGATGAGGTGCATCCCAGGGTACTGAAGGAATTGACTGATGCAATTGCCAAGCCACTCTCCATAATATTTGAGAAGTCCTGACAGTCAGGTGAAGTCCCTAATGACTGGGAAAAAGGGTAACATTGTTCCCAACTTTAAAAAGGGTAAAAAAGATCCTGGGAACTACCGCACTGTCAGCCTGACCTCTGTGCCTGGGAATTTTATAGAACAGATCCTCCTGGAGGATATGCTAAGGCACATGGAGGACAGGGAGGTAATCCTAGGTAGTCAGCATGGATTTACCTATGGATGTCATCTGGATTTCTGCAAGGCATTTAATATGGTCCCCCACAACATCCTTATCTCTAAGTTGGAGAATTACGGGTTCGATGGGTGGACTGTTCAGTGGATAAAGAAGTGGCTGGATGGTCGCATCCAGAGAGTGATGGTCAACAACTCAATGTCCAGATGTAGGAAGGTGATGAGCAGGGTCCTTCAGGGGTCTGTGCTGGGACCGGTGTTATTTAATATCTTCATTAATGACATTGACAGTGGTACTGAGTGCACCCTCGGCAAATTTGCGGATGATACCAAGCTGGGGGTGCAGTTGATATGCCAGAGGGATGGGATGCCATCCAGAGGGACCTGGATAGGCTGGAGAGGTGGGCCCAGATGAACCTGATGAGATTCAACAAAGCCAAGTGCAGGGTCCTGCACCTGGGCCAGGGTAACCAGCACTATCAGTATAGGCTAGGAGACGATATACTGGAGAGCAGTCCTGTGAAAAGGGACTTGGGGGTTCTGGTGGATGGAAATCTGGGTATGAGCCACCAACGTGCAATCACAGCCCAGAAGGCCAATCACATCCTGGGCTGCATCAAAAGAACTGTGGCCAGCAGATCGAGAGAGGTGATTCTGCCCCTCTACTCTGCCCTGGTGAGACCTCACCCGGAGTATTGAGTCCAGTTCTGGAGCCCCCAGCACAAGAAGGATGTGGACATGTTGGAATGTGTCCAGAGGAGGGCCACCAAAATGATCAGGGGAATGGAGCATCTCTCGTATGAAGACAGGCTGAGAGAGTTGGGGCTGTTCAACCTGGAGAAGAAAAGGTTCTGGGGGGACCTTATAGGGACCTTTCAGTACCCGAAGGGAGCCTACAGGAAGGCAGGGGAAAGTCTATTCGAAAGGGGTTTTAACGATAGGACAAGGAGTAATGGTTTTAAGCTAGGAAAGGATAGATTTAGATTGGATATTAGAAGAAAGTTCTTTAATATGAGGGTGATAGATCACTGTAATGGGCTACCCAGAGAGGTGGTGGAGGTCCCATGCCTGAAGTCATTCAAGGTCAGGCTTGATGGGGCTTTGAGCAGCCTGACCTAGGTAGAGATGTCCCTACTTGTGTAGGGAGGTTGGACAAGATGACCTCTAGAGGTCCCTTCCAGCCTGAAATATTCTATGATTTTGTGATTCTATGATGCAGATGTATCTGTCTCAGGCTGTGCCTCCTGAATGGACTCTTTGAATGTACACTGTAGGTTTGTCCTTAGTCTTTCCTCTGGCCTACTGTCCTTTTGCTTCTGATGGAACACCTGATTTTGGTTCATGACTTGTTCTGTCAAGGGCTATTAATGCTCCCTGCTATTACCACCTTTGCTCTGCCCATCATTCTCAGACACAGGGGGACTAAACTCCATTGGTGGGGCACTGCCTGTGATGAGGTCACCATGGGCTCATGGCTCATTCGTCTTCATGGAGCAGTACCACTCTTTAAGCTTCACAACACTGTAAATCTCATTACTGTTTCCTTAGCTAGAAAATGATGTCACAAATGATGTCCTAGAAATATTCTTAAAATATTTGATGAAGAATTAATCTGTGGTAGGATTTATCTGGCCAAATGTAGTGTCTGGCAAAAGGTGGTACAATGTAATGCATGTATCTGAACTTGTTTCACAGATTCCCTTTATAGTTCCTTTATTATGGATGTGAATAGGCAATTTTAGGCTGTAATTCATCTGACTGGTTTTAGTTAGTGCTATAGACAGATCCCTTACTTCAGTGGACAGAAAGAGACTGATACAAAAGATGATGCCTATCATCTTAAACATGCTCTTACTCTTTCTGGTAGTAGTAGTTTATCCCTGATTTCAATAGAAGAAAACTTGATGACTCGAAATGGGCTGACAGGAACCCCATGAAGTTCAATAAAGGGAAATGCAAAGTCTTGTGCCTGGGGAGGAACAACCCCAGGCACCAGTATATCCTGGGGCCACTCATCTGGAAAGAAGATGGGCAGAAAAGAACCTGTGGTTCCTGATGGATAACATCTTGAACATAAGCTATAAATATGTCCTTGCTGCAAAGAAGGCTAATGGCATCCTCGGCTGCATTAGGAAGAGTGTTGCCAACATATTGGGGAAGATGATCTTTCCCCTCCACTCATCACTGGTGATGCTACACTTGGAGTGCTGTGTCTAGTTCTGGATTTCTCAGATATTTGGAGCAACTCAGAAAGTCCAGCAAAGGGCCACAAGGATGACAAAGAGATAGAAACATCTGATGTATGAGGGGAAGCTGAGAGAGCTAGAACTGTTCAGTACAGAGAAGACAAGGCTTGGGGAGAGCTTATCAAGGTATATAAATACCTCTGCAGAAGTAGATGGAACCACATTCTTTTCAGTGTTGCCCAGTGACAGGATCAGAGGCAAAAGCACAAAGTGAAACAGAGGGGACTCCATCTGAACATTCAGTGATTTTCATTAGTTTACTGTAGATATCTAACTGGGGACTGACTGTCTAGGAAGCAGTTTTGCAAAGAAAGACCTGGGGGTCCCGTTGGCCATTAAGTTTTCCATAAACCAGCAATGTGACCTTGCAGCAAAGGAGGTCAACAGCTTCCTGGGCTGCACGAAGAAGAGTGTTTCCAACAGGTGGAATATGACCCTTCCCCTCTACTGAGCGTTGATGAGACACATTTGGAGTGCTGGTTCCAGTTCTGGGCTCCTCAGTACAAGATGGACAAGGGACATACTGTCAAAGGGCCAGAGAGATGATAAAGGGACTGGAACCTCTGACATATGAAGAGAGGCTGAGAGAGCTGGAACTGTTCCACCCAGAGAAGGGAAGGTGCAGGGGAATCTTATCAATGTGCATAAATACCTGGCTGGGGGTAGGTAGAGAAATAGAGATGACGGAGACAGATTCTTGGTGGTGCCCTTTGAAAAGACAATAGGCAATAGGCATAAACTGAAATATAACAACATAAGAAAAATTATTTTACTGTGAGAGTGGTGAAACACTGGAATAAGTTGCTCAGGGAGACCGAAGTATCCACCCTTAGAGATATTCAAAATTGAACTGTAAAGAGTTGAGAAATCTGCTTTTGTTGACCCTACTCTGAGCAGGGAAGGTTAGACTGAGTTATCTCAACCACTGAATGATTCTGTGATTACTAATTATCACTACTTTCCATCTGTTCAGTTGATCCTTTTAGTTCTTTTTGGTACTGGACCTTATCTATGATTAACAGCTGGAAATCATGCCTAAAGCCCACAACTCTGAGATTTCAGCACAGAAAAACCTGGTGTGCTCTAGAATGGAGATAAAAGGTATTAAGAAAGAAATAGGTAGAAAGACACTGAATCACAGAATCACAGAATTGCTATGGTTGGAAAGGACCTATAAGATCATCTAGTCCAAACATCATCTATTTCTACCATGCCCACTTCTACACCACATACTTGAGCACCCTATCTAGACAGCTTTTAAATACATCCAGGGGTGGTTATTCAACCACCTCTCTGGGCAGCCTATTCCAGTTCTTGACAACCCTTTCAGTATAGAATTTCTTCCTAATGTCCAACCTAGTCCTCCCCTGGTGTAACTTAATGTCATTTCCTCTTGTCCTGTCAGATGAGGCTTGTAAGTAAGAGATCGACGCCCGCCTCCCTACAACCTCCTTTCAGGTAGTTGTACAGAGTGATAAGGTCTCCCCCTCAGCCTCCTTTTTTTCAGACTAAACAACCCCAGGCACCTCAGCCACTCCCCATAAGACTTTTTCTCAAGACCCTTCACCAGCTTTGTTGCTCTCCTCTGCACTCTCTCCAAAACCTCAATGTCTTTCTTGTACTGTGGTGACCAAAAATGAACACCGTACTCAAGATGTGGCCTCACAAGCACCAAGTACAGTGGGACAATTACTTCTCTAGTCCTGCTGACTACACTATTCTTGATACAAGCCAGGATGTCATTGTCCTTCTTGGCCACCTGGGCACACTACTGGCTCATGTTCAGCTGGCTGTCAATCAAAATCCCCAGGTCCCTTTCTGCCAAGCACCTTTCCAGCCACTCCTTCCCAAGTCTATAGCTTTGCATGGGATTCTTGTGGCCCAAGTGCAGGACTTGGCACTTGACCTTGTTAAAGCTCATACAATTGACCACAGCCCATCCATTCAGCCTGTCCAGATCCCTCTGAAGGGCCTCCCTACCCTTAAGCAAATCAACACTCCCACCTAACTTGGTGTCATCTGCAAACTTATTGAGGGTGCTCTCAATCTTTTCATCAAGATCGTTGATAAAGATGTTAAATATGAGCAGCCCCAACACTGAGCCCTGGGAAACACCACTTGTGACTGGCTGCCAACTGGATTTAGCTCCATTTACCACCACTCTCTGTGCCCGGCCATTTAGCCTGTGCACAATCCAGCAGACTGTACGCCTGTCCAGGCCTAGGGCAGGCAGTTTTTTTATAAGAATGCTGTGGGGAACAGTATCAAAGGCTTTACTGAAGTCCAGGTAAACAATATCCACAGCCTTTCCCTCATCCACCAAGCAGGTCACCTTGTCATAGAAGGAGATGAGGTTTGTTAAGTAGGACCTGCACTTCATGAACCCATGCTGACTGGGCCTGATGGCCTGGTTGCCTTGTAAATGTTGTGTTATGGTGCTTAAGATGATCTGCTTCATAACCTTCCCTGGCACCGAGATCAGACTGACAGGTCTGTATTTCCACAGATCCTCCTTCCTACCCTTCTTGTAAATGGGACTCACATTAACTAAGCTCCAGTCCATTGGGACCTCCCCAGTTAGCCAGGACTTCTGGTAAATCATAAAGAGTGGCTTGGTAAGCACATTAGCCAACTCCCTCAACACCCTTGGATATAACCTATCTGACCTCATAGACTTGTGTATGTCTAAATAAATGGTGCAGCAGGTCACTAACCATTTCTTCCTGTATTATGGAGGTCACCTCCCGCTTCCCATCCCTGTCTTCCAGCTCAGGGGGTTGGCTACCCAGCAAACAGCCAGTCCTGCTATTAAAGACTGAGGCAAAGGTGACATTCATGAAGGTGTTGGGGAAGATCTCTACTCTGAAGAGTAATACACAGTTCTTTTCTGTTGCAGACAAATAGATGGAGTTCCTCATTTTTGAATATTTTTTCCAGAATAGAACTTTGCAGTGGATATTGATGAGTGTTTTCCCATTTCACTGTGCAAGAAATTTACAGGTTAAGCCAGAAAGCTATCTCTTCACTTTGATTAAATCTATTACAAGACTCAGTGCTTTCCTTATCAAGTAGGATCAAAAATCTCCTTTTTGTAACTTATGCTGCTAAATTTTACTGCCTACATTACATTCTATAGCAGGTGTAGGAATGAATACAGGCTACTTTAGTGGCATTCAGCTCTAAAATGATCCTGAGCATTTGTAGATTTTGCATTTGTATGCCCTACTTTTTATTGTTTCAGCTAGGCATTCCAGCTTGATCCTGATGCATCTAACAAATATGATAGCTGAAGTTTTAACAGGTTAATTTGCCAAGTGAGCGTTTCCTGCATTTGGAACAAGGCAGTTACTGCTTCTGTGTAAAGCACACCCTGTTTACAATGAGGTTGGAATGGAAGCAGTGTCTGCAGGTTGTTACATGAATATACATTATTTCCTAGCAATTTCAGTGAGATGTGTAATGTTTTGGTCAGTCTTGTCTTTATAATCATAATCCACAAGGACTTAACATGTTCTCTGGTCCATGCTGACACAGAATTGCTTACGGCTCCATAGATTCTCCTGTCACTCCTGTTTTCCTGAGATGTTGTTGGCCAGTTATCTTTATTGTGAGTCATACTGATACTTTCTTGAAGACCTGAGAAAAGATTTGAGTTTTCATAAATTACTGTGTTTGGAGTGCCTGGCATCATGGGATGTGAAACAGAATTGTGATTTTAATATATTTTAATACAGGAGAATTATGAGTCTCAGGGCACATACTTGCATAGCCAGTCTTGTACGTGGGAGGCATCAAGTACAATTGCAATATATTGTCTACAGTATCTGAAGACTCATTGTTATTGTAGTATCTATAACCTTCTTTTCCATTTGGTGGGAAAATTGACATTTACCCCAATTGAAATGATAATTTTAAAATTTTTTGCTAACTTGTTTGTAGTTTGTGAGCCACATAAATGCTCTTATTTCTTCCTGACCTTGTCAAAAACAAAGATCATGTGTACAGTGAAAGTTAGAAAGGTTTTTACAATACCAACTGCAGTAACCAATGACTATGTAGCATATCATAATACACTACCATGAACCATATTTCATATTTAACATAAGAGCAAGACTAACACTTTCAGAACAGAAATGAATAGAGTGCTGTAGCATCTCCCTTGTCTTTCTATGCTCTCAAGATAAAAAATAGAACCATGCCTCCTCCAGCTGTCATCTTAGTTCTGAACCTATAAAGAGGTATTATAATACAAAGACTCTGGGTTTTTTGTTGTTGTTGAATGTAATGCCACCAGTTAGTTGGCTTATATATACTAGATATGGGAAAGCACTTAGCTGTGTGCCTTGTTTTCTGTGCTCATCTATATCTATTTGTTGTGTTGCAGATGAATGTTCACTTTCATCTCTGTGGTAGAGTGAATTTGATACTTCTCTCAACTCAGGTGCCAGGGTGAATCAAACCCTTTACTGACAGACATATTCATATGAAGTAATAGAGAGTGACTGATTGACATAAAGCTGATATTGCCAAATGATAATGCTAGCAAATTATACTTGTATTGGCTATACTTTTTTTTTTTTTTCCTTTCTCTGTGAACAAGTAAGCTCTCAGAATCTCAATCAGTGGGTGAATGGATAAAAATTTTTCTCCCTGTGAACAAAAGGAAAAACAGCAGCTTTGGGTTTTTACCCTCATTTTTTGATTTAAAGATAGGTATAGTGAGATAAACCTTCTTTGTAAATACAAATAAAAATCTGCTTTTCTTGAGGGGATGGTGAAGGGGGAATGACATGATGAAGTTGATCTCCTTCAGCATGCTGGTTCATGAAATTTCTGTACTTAGATGAGTGCTTTTTCTAGTCTTTTCAGATTACTTGGAAGGATTCAAAAACCTGTAGCAGCCTCATCTGTAATAATTCAACTGCTGTGAGTATGCTGGAAGAGCACTGCAGATTATTAGATGTTTTGAGTGACTATCACTTTACACCTATAACTTTGTTTTCTCTCAAGGACAATGAGATCTGTGTTACTGTATTTTGTGGTTTCTTTTTGTTGTTGTTTTTGTTTGTTTGTTTGGGTTTTTTTCTTTTTTTTTTCAGTTATATTAGATATTATGTTATTCCTAAGCTCTTGTTTGCATGGATTCCTCACAAAGAACAGAAAGGCTCTACCCACACTACTTCACCCTATCTCACAATTTTAAAAGATGGTTGTATAGCAATAAGAACAGATAGAAAATAAGGGCCTATAGCCTTCTGAAGTATATAGGAGTCTATCCATTGATTTCAGTGGGCTTTGGATAAAGTCCTAAGGGAATATAATACAATCAACCAGACAGTTCTTTTTCTTCAGAACACTTTGTAGGCTCATCTTTTTATTTTGTTTTTGAAGTCCCTGATACCAGGGCGTTAATATCTGTCTGAGAGTTAAAGACATATGAGCAATAAGGAGAATCAAAACATAACTAGCCTTCCAGTGCTACATCTGTGATGCAGAGCAATTGCTGCTCATGGTTTAAAAAGGAAATTAGTGCAGTGTAACACCGGACTTCAGTGAAGTGAACACTTTAAATCTTTCTTCCTAAATCAGTGAAATCCAAATTCAATGGAAACTCATTACAGTTCTTGCACACAGTAGAAATGAATGGAGACAAAGCTCAGATCCTAAGGCACTGATATCTGTATGCTATATAACCTGATAGGAAAGATGGATGATATTTTTACTTGGGCAAGCCCCAGGAAAGACCTATAGGGAAAAAAAGGATAAATGGAATCATAGAATGGTTTGAGTTGGAAGAGACCTCAAAGATCATCTAGTTCCTACTGCCCTGCTATGGCAGGGACATCTCCCACAAGACCAGGTTGCTCAAAGCCCCATCCAACCTGGCCTTGAACACTTCTAGGGATGGAGCACCCACAACTTCCTTGGGCAACCCGTTCCAGTGTCTCACCACCCTCAGCGTAAAGAATTTCCTTCTAATTTCCAATCTAAATTTACCCTCTTCCAGTTTTAACACATTACCCCTTGTCCTATCACTGCAGGCCTTTGTGAGAAGTCCCTCCCCAGTCTTCTTGTAGGCCTCTTTCAGATACTGGAAGGTAGAAGGAAGGTGTCCCTGGAGCCTTCTCTTCTCCAGGCGAAACAAGCTCAATTCTTTCAGCCTGTCTTCGTAGGAGAGGTGTTCCAGCCATCTAGTTGGCTTCATAACCCTCCTCTGGACCCTCCCAACAAGTTTGTGTCCTTCTTGTGCTGTGGGATCCACAGCTGGATGCAGTATTCCAGGTAGGGTCTCATGACAGCAGAGTAGAGAGGCAGAATCACCTCTCTTGGTCTGTTGGCCACACTTGATGCAGTCCAGGATATGGCTGGTTTTTGGGCTGCACTGGCACGTTGGTGGCTTGTTTTGACCTTTTCATCAGCCAACACCCCAAGGTCTTTCTCCTCAGGGCTGCTCTCAATCCACTTCTTGCCCAGACTACATTTGTGTTTGGGATTGCCCCAATCCAGGTGCAGGACATTGAACTTGGCCTTGTTAAGCTTCATGAGGTTGGCATGGGCCCACCCCTCAAGCCTGTCAAGGTCTCTCTGGGTGACATCCCTTCCCTTCATCATGTTGACTACACCACAGAGCTAGGTGTTGTCTGCAAACTTGCTGAGGATGCACTGAGTCCTACTGTCCATGTCTCTGACAAAAATGTTAAACAGCACCCTTCCCAGTACCGATCCCTGAAGAACACCACTCATTACCGGCCTCAATGGAATGGAAGAATACTGGAGGATTAATCACTTACTTCACGTCTTTCAGTGCACTGAAGTAATTTTAAAGGGAATCTAATTTCTTTAGTCCTGATAACTTATGAAAGAGCAGAGAAATACAGTATGATTCTTCAAGACATATAACAGTACCTTTTGTGAAACAGGAAACATTTCCCTCCTTGACAACCATATAGGTACTGCATTTTTCAATCTTTTCATGAATATTCTCTTTTGTGGGATATTGGGAGCTCTGTTCAATGTAGAAAATTTTGTGCTTTAACAATACATAAACAGTTCCATATTGAGATTTTGCAACTTTTAACACATTTTATCCATTCTTTTCCTAGTATGTCTAAGTATTATTTATAAGTAGACTATTTACAGTATATATGATTTTCTCAAAGTGTTCACTCTTTTTGCAGTTTGTTATTCCAGGTGTGAAATTTGTCACCTAAGTCACTGATATGATTTCTAGTTTGTGCTGTGTTACTGTTGTTATTTTTTTCTTCATTGTTTGGAGAAGATGGCAGTGTGCCCTCATTAATTCAGTGGAAGATTTCAGGGTAGGTTACATAATTGAAAGGATAATCACACTCTTTACAAGTTTATAACTCCTGCTTTTATTTCTTTTTGACTTTGTGCTGACTCCTTTTCACATCTCTGCTTAACAGTGTGTTGTATGTCATTCTGAACAATGTTGTGTATGGTTAGTCGCTATGATTTATAGTTAACGTTTCGTCAAAATGCTTGTCTGATCCAAATAAGTATTTATCCTATTTCTTATACTTTTTTATGGAGTTTAGTCTTGCTCCTCCGGACATGGTTTAATTTTCTGGTTTATCAGATCAATTTGTCACAAAGCATAGAAACAGGTGAAAGAACAGATCATCAATTCCTACTGTGTATAGGGCTGGATAACACTGAAATTGCTTTGAATTAGAAGTCAGTGTTTACTGGTAAGGAAGAGAGAGATCTATTATATAGACCAGTTTTCAGTCAGTGAGTTATAGTTGAAGCACATAGAAATACTAGCCTGACCATACTTAGTTATTGATAGACAGTAGTGACTAATCTAGAATAAACTAGTGATAACCTCAGGCTTCCCTCTAACTTTACCCTTTCTTTTAGAACACAAGCAACCGCGAATCAACAGTACTTCCTTTACTTCCCTGAAGTTCTTTTTTTTTAATTTTTTAAGATCTGGACTTGAGTTTCTGAACTAGTAGATATTGGCAGTACTTGTTCACTGAGGACAGCACCATAAGGAACTGATTCATGCGGTGGAGATAGTATGCACAAACTAAGAAATCCTTGTGGATTGTACTGCCAGTAAGCTGCAAGCCAGCTGAGGAAGAGAGACAAAGTCAGACGATTCCCATCAAAGTGCTATACAACTTCTACTATTACAGCCCAGGGGAAAACATATTCATGTTTTGAATGTAATTCTGAGATTTGGAGCTGGATTTGTTGCAGTTGGACAGTACTTTATTTTCCTTTCAGAACACAGCCATGAAATGAAAAATTAATAACAATTAATTACAATTACTGTGCACATACTTCAGCTTTTGGAGTGAATAGCAGTATGTTAAAATAGTGTCTTCCCCTCAGCCCCTTTACAGAAGAGTGTAGGAGATAAATAGCTTACACCTTTCTAACTTCAGGCTGATGCTTTTATTGATTCAGAGAATCACATGGTTCAGAATTACCTCCCTGGAAACAAAAAGGACTGGAGTGTTTTTTTTTTTTTAAGATGGAATACAGATAGAAAGGCAAAAACCCAACACTTTTAATAGGCAATAGTCTTTGGCAATATGTGTGGTTAGTTGTGACATGAAGTTGCATCTTGTGATAATGAAAGAAAAAAATCTTAGTAACTCTTGAACTTGTGTACTCAAAATAAAAGGAACAATAGTTAGATGCCTTCTGACAGTTCTTTCTCTTCTGTCATAGAAGATATCTGGAAGACAGGAAAGAAGGGACAGTGACTCCATTTATTATGTAGTCCTGTATAAAAATATATGACTAATAACAGCCCTATTAATTTTCTGGAATTATAGGCTATTCTGTAAGAGATAAGTGGATTCATCTTTCTTAAGTTTTTGGAACCTAACCTGAACTTGGAACGTAATGTGGCATAGGCTGCCCACTATTTGCTGGAGTTTTTTTACCTTATTTTATCCCTCTATCCTATTGAGAGGAGAGACTGGCTGGGTGTCTGGCAGCTGGCCAGGGACAACACACAACTGGTACAGTCAGAGAATCACAGAACAGCCCAGGTTGTAAAGATTGGAAGGTACTTTGAAAGATCATCTCACCAGGAGTAACTGATGGGCATCTTTCCCTTAGTATGTAACAATTGTTTTTAACAACAGCATAAAGATATTAACTTCACGTAAGAAAATTTATTACATCCAATTGTTCTAGGAGATATTGACAAATTCATTGCATTCTTTGAGGCTAATTCTTCTTCAACTAAGTAACTATAAAAAATAGGAAAATATTTAGTGAAACCTACTGATAACTTCAGTAATTTGCAGTCAGTGAATTAATGATAAAAGTTACATGAAATAACACTATGCATATGGGCAGAAAATCTCAAGTTGAGGAGAAAAGTAGTCTTTGATTTTGGAACTGGTTTTATGAATGTAGTGTAGGACAATGAGTGTCACATCTTTTCTTATTCTGGCCTCTTTTTATTACTTGATTTTTACTCTTCACTGCTTTTCCTTCATGAAAACACCCTTTGTTTTTGAGATCCTGAAAAAAATACTGGTACCATCTGTTGCTTTCCAGTACTATTGAGGAGCATCAACTCAGAATTTACTTTCTTCCTCCCCTTGTGTCTGACATCTTATTTTGGCCTCATAAGTTTTATTGCAAGCTTTATGTAAGCCAAGCTTATCTTTTTGTTCTTTCATCACACCTAGCAAAATGGCTTCAAAGTGCTATTGCAACAAACTTATCATAAATACTTTCTTCTAATTTGCCTCTTGTGCTCTCTGCACACCTTTGCATCTTGTAAAATGGTCCTTTTAATCACTCAATCTTCTGTTTACTATATCAATGTGTTTAAATGACAGATGATCAGGGACAGATCCTTGACTCTTAAACAACACAATTAAGACCAACTTGTAACCATATTCATGGAATCATAGAACGATTAAGATTGGAAGGGACCTTCAAGATCACCTANGGCTCATGTTGAGCCTGTCATCAACTAACACACCCAAGTCCTTCTCCTAAGGGCTGCTCCCAATCTGCTTTCTGCCCAGCCTATATTTGTGCTTGGGATTGCCTTGACCCAGGTGCAGGATCTTACACTTGGTCATGTTGAACTTCACGAGCTTGGCAGGGATTATCTCTCTCATTAATAATTTGTCTTCTAGAAAGCCAGCTGGAGTGGTATAAAACATAGTCAGAGAGCGAGATACCAATTAAGCAATGTAGATGATCGTGCATCCAATTCTCTTCTTTCATCAGGAGTGAGCTCCCTCATATGATGTGAAAGGTCCTGAAATGCCAAAAGGTAATGGAGTGCAAAAGAAACAAGTCTGACAGCTAATCTATTATGTTTTGTGTGGTCTCTTTGAAGAAATAACAAGGAGATTGTGATTAATTTTAATAAAATGTGTGGATAATGTAAACATTCTAAGAGATACCATCTGCAAAGTACTGTAGCAATCTTACAGTCTGGAAAGATCTCTCCAAAAAGAAGAAGGATCATTTATTTGCAATTAGTGAGTCTTAACAGCCCACATGGAAGATTTGGTTTGTATCTAAAGTGAAAAACTTCTAGCTATTGCAGCCATATTTGTGAAGAGATTTCCATTACTCAAATGATCTTCCTCATGGATTATAAAACATCATGAAAACAGTAAAGAAAGAAGCAGGTAAAATGAGAAAAGAAAAAAAAAAAAGTGCAGTCTATGTTGAACAGAAAGATGATCCAGCCTTACTAAATTACAAACAAGTTACCCAGATGCTAAGTTAGGTGCGGTACTGAAACAGCTAAAATGACCCATACTGTTGAGTCTTATCCAAAGGAATTATTTAATTGTTTGGGTTTTGTTCCATCATGAGAACCCTGTTTCTGATTTTGTCATCAAGATGTTAACCCTTTCATATGCTAGAATAAAACTTGTTTTCTCTTGAACTTTACCTAGTGTTTGCGAATAAGGTGTAAGAATCTGCTAAGTCCAAAGCAAATTGAGTCTCAATGAAAATGGACAAATAAAAATGCATTGTGCATAAACCCAGGCAGAGGAAAAATTTGTGATCTTACAAATTGAGGTATGTTTCCTCACAAACTACAAGGATCAGCTAGTGCCAGATGTTGAGAAAATACACTTGGAAAGTGTAAGCTAGTATGTTTCTGGAAAGGAATTAGGGAAGGTAGTATACAATATCGCTTTAACCAATATTCTTATTTGTCAATGTCTTTTCCCCTCACTTTGATTCTTGAATATAATGCTTTAGGCATAATCACTTCTGTTTCTCCTTTCTTACAATTCCTATATATTCTACTAACCATTTCCTTTTTCAGTCTTTCTGGTAGGCTTCCTATCTTCCTACGTACTTCTGCTGAAAAGCCTTCTTTTAAGACTTTCTTCCTTTGTGAGTTCTCATTTTGTTCTCCTTCCTTTTGCTTTCAAGATCCCAAGTATGCCCCCAGTCCTACAGCCTGAACTCTGCTTTTCTCTAAATCCCATCCAATCCAGTTTTCATTTGTAATCCCTGGAAAACAACCCCTACAAGTCTCACTGGTATCTTCCTGGTAAACTCTGTCACTTGGGGTTGCAGTTATAAAATATTGCCTGAGAGGGAAAATGTAGTTCCTGAAATTGTGTCATATAGCCAGAAGCCTTTGGTTTAGGGCAACAAATACAGGCAGAGGAACTATTTTCACCTCAGGGTGTCTATTTTTAATTCAATTACCTCCCACTAGATGTACAAGACATTTGGTGTAGCACATGCCTTTGTTTTATTTTTTCATGTAAGGCAGGCTGATATCTCCTCTTTCATCCCTGCAGAGATTATTGTTTCAAAAAGGGCAATAGTGGGGGGGGTTTAATATTTTTTTCTTTTTCTTCTTTTCTTTCTTTTTTTTTTTTTTTGTGTGCCTGCCTTTGTCGTCAATTCTTTTTCTCTTCTGTCAAAAGAGGATGCAATCCTCCCAATAGTAAATAGTCTGAAGAGAACAGGGGCTGCTGCAGGCCAATGTGTTCCCTCTCTTTTATGTTGTACTCAAGGCAGATGGAATATCTTTTCTTGCATGGGGAACTGGTACTTGGAGTAGGAAATCCCAAAATATTATTACTGAATATAGGCAGATGATTGCTAGTAATATGATATTTTAATCTTCGACAGTTTGGGAAAATTTTCTGTACAACATAGGAATTTGCTGTGTTTATAACAGTCTACATATTTCTTGCAAGCAGCTAATTCCATTTTGGAAGCATAGCTTTTTATCTTTATTTTTATCTCTCATGTTAGGCTACTATCCCACACTAATGGTAGCACAGATTGAATAATTTTTAGTAAAAGAGAGATATTCCCTCTTTCCAATGCAGTCAGTCTTTGCTGATTAAGGAGCTTCGAGCAAGAAAAATACTCCCATCAAGAAAAGGGATTGCTTTTCAAAAAATAAGTTATGTAATAGACATCAATGATCATCCACTAGAGCTGGCCATAGAGCTGTGTGACAAGAAGTTCTAGGATTACTAAAGGGCAGGCTCTAATTCACCTACCTTTTCAACCATCTGTAGTAGGTTAGGTTTGCGAAGTCCTTAGTCTGATGGGATTATTTTGCCTCCCTTAAAAGAGATACATCATCATGGAAAATCGTAAAAGGAGAGGAGCAAGAGTGAAGGCCACTGGACTTTAAAATGTCAGTCTCTTCTTCAAGTAATGTTCCAATTCTTTTGTACTTTCCTTGTTGTTGTTGTTGAATAAGGCATCAACGTGTTTAGAAAGGTCTGTGGAAAAACCTACTAAGACCAAAAGCTGAAATAATTAGTAAGATTCTGAGAAAGGCGTTCACCTAAGCTATTTAGGAGTTTGAGGAGTAAGGTTATTTATTTTGGGTAAGCAGAAGATACTTTTCAATCTTAAAACGGATTTAGACAAAGGCTCTACATCCCAAAAGAGTACCTTGAAAATACAAGGTAAGGTCAGTACTGGTCCTAGTACAAACACCAACAAACTCAAAACCATGGGGCATCCAAAAAGTTGGGTATTTTGGAAACAGCCTGAGAGTTAGAGCATTGAGATTCTGTTTCTTTGCCTCAGAGAAACAAAGAGTAGGGAGCTTTGAAGGTTGGATTGTCACAATAAGCTTGGAAAAAAAGAGGAAAATATTACCTTACCTGCCCAGAATTTTTAGGTGTTTATGTCTGTCTTCATAGTATGTAATGTGAGAAAAGTTGCTATAAAAGAAGTATATATATGTTGCATCTCTGGGAAATAAAAGAATATTCTGAATAATATAATATAATAATTTTGTGTTTCTTTTAATTATTTCTAAATATAATTTGAGCACAAATAATTCATTATAAATGCACATGAAGTAAATTACAAATATAGTTTTAAACCAGTTTGTAATAAATTTGAGTTGGTATTTCTGACTATACGAAATATGCTATCCACTGAAAAAATGCTGAGGTGGATTGATGGGCTAACATCTTCATAATTCCTATACCACTGAGCAGCAGGAACTGTGAATCAATTCTAAAACTATGTGTAGTCATTAAGTTAGTTCACGGATTGTACAGTACATGCAAATTTTTTAGATCTAATACAACTCAGAGTATAATCTACAAACAAGCATTTCAATTTCTCTAGAAGTTCATTTAGCTGTGCACAGGCTTACAATATACTTACATATTAGTTACACAGGCATTTTAGATGTAATTAGTGCCATAAAATTTGAAGTTTTATAGAACATTTATGAATGCTGTGAAGAGAATACAGACATAGGATAAAAATACGAATAGCCTCCAAACACATAAATCTCATGCTCTGTGATGTAACATCAGCATTTTCAAGATATTTTCAAGGAAAAAGCAACAATCAAGGTACGAGTTTTCATTATTTATCTTTTACTCATTAGCTGTGATATAAGCAATCCTTATTTACCTCACTGAGAATTTACAGATATACTGTAAATTACAACTTGGCAACACAGCAAAATGAACTTAATTGTTTCCAATGGAAAACCGTGATATATTATGGCCCTACCAATTTTATCTGTAGGATTATAAGTCTGCTGGCATTTCAGTTATAAAACACCTATTTTCAGTTGTAACTTGTTTCAGAAAAAAAATTCATCAGAATGATCTCAAATCTCATTTTAAATATCAAAGCCAAATCCACAGGTTATGGGGTTTTTTGTTGTTTGGGGTTCTTTAAGTTTTAATAAATTCCTTTAACTTTCATCTAGATCTTCAATGTTAATTGCCCTTGTTAAAATCGGTCTTTAATTCTTAAATGTTTTGGCTGTATCTCACAGACTGTTAACAGGACTAAGTCACGTAAATTCAGTTTCTTCCCAGAAGGATGCAGAAGCTAAGGCAGTGTTCAGAAAAAGAAAGTGAGAGACTGAAAACATTTTTCTCAGTGGATTATTTCAAACTGGTTGCCTGGAGATGATACATTATAGGTAGTGCTGATGAATTTTCTTAAGGCAATCAAGGAATCCATAAGGGAGGGAAACATAGGGGTTGGGCTGTCAAGGATAAGGCTTAGTAACCGCCTGCTGGGGTTACTGGCTGCTCCTGTGGGTGCAGACCCTTTGCCCAGGATGCACACCTTGAGACTTAGCATTTGCTCCCAATATCCTCAGAAATTCAGTCCTGTCTCCTTATAATCTCTCTGTAGATTGATCATGGAATTCCAGTATACTGCTAAAGATTTTAGGATTTCGCAGCCAGATACAACCTTAATAATGTTATGTTTAATAAATACTGATGGCCTCTCCTTCCATTTATTTGTCTCATTTTTTAAATCCGTAGCCAGCATCCACATAATCATGTGACAAGGAGTTTCTCAGTTTAAGTGCTATGTGAAAAGAAGATTTTTCATTTTGCCTGAAATACGATGTTATGTAATTTCACCTGGAATCACTAGTTTTCAAGTGCTGAGAAATGTTGAATAGTTGGTCCCCATTTATCTTTAGTCACAGGTTGCATAGGAAATGAAGAACTACTATGCTTGTCTTATTCTTTTTTGTGAGGGTTTATGTGCTACATTTCATTATCATCTACCTCACTACACACAGAAATGTGAAATAAATCTACATTATTAGTTTATTATGGTATTGCATGTACGGTGGTTACACTTGCATCTGTTATTGTTCTACATTTTCACTCTTTGTCTTAACAAGTCTCCTACGAATATCCATTACCCATAATTGCATTTAGAACACAAAATTTGATACTGTGAGGTTATTTGATTATCCGCCTTGTGTTCTCCATTATAGTTATTCCAAAATAAACTGTACTCTGGTCTTTCAGGTCCATTTACATCATTACCAGCATATACTTAGGCATGTGTTCCCTAATACAGATTTTCAGACCTTTGGTCTATTGCTTGCATTAAAGCAAAAATATATGCCCATGGCAAACTGGGACACCTTCTCTGTCTTCATTTTATTGTTTATACAAAGTAAGCTCCTTTAGGGACATTCTCCTCCACACAATGGAGCGTAAAAATGCCTGAGCAAGCTGAAAAAGATCCATAATAGGATGCAGAATAGCAGTATCTTTTTGGAAAAGAAATTTCCATGATCTGGAAATAATTTGATAGAAGATCCCCTGTCTCCTATGTTCTACTTTGTTTTCCAAGTCTAAACTTCTCTTTCCGCTAAATGCTGTATGATGCATAATTACATCGATACCTCCTGCAATCTGTATCAATGTAAGTTTTTCTGTGCTCTGTTCCATTGCACTGGAAAGATAAGTCTTTATTGTTATCATATAAATAGTTTTTATACTTCTTGGATCATTTTAATTGCTTTTCTGCACCCTTTTGATTCTATTTTAATTCAACATACAGAATTCTACATGGAAGTACCTTGAAAAGTGTCTCTATAGACTTGGCCATCGTTAGTGATCCTCTTCTGACATCACATCCTATTTTGATGGCTTCAGTTCTATTTAGTCTTCACAATACCATTTTTTAATACTTTCTGGGAAAAATTTCATATGTTCCATTTCATATGATTCTCACCTTTCAACTTGTCTTAAACTTTGAGGAGATAAAGAGAAAAAGTGAAAAGTTAATCACAGAACTGGGACAAAAAATAATGAGAAATAGGCAGAAAAAGATACTAAAAAGAAACAAAGAATTTATGTTCTTCAAGGCAAGTTCCAAAGAAACCATAGGCTAATATTGATCAGCTTAGACATGGATATCACAGAATCACAGAATGTTAGGGGTTGGAAGGGACCTTGAAAGACCATCTAGTCCAACCCCCCTGCTAGAGCAGGATCACCTAGGTCAGGTCACACAGGAATGAGTCTAAGTGGGTTTTGAATGTTTCCAGAGAAGGAGTCTTCACAACCTCTCTGGGCAGCCTGTTCTAGTGCTCTGTCACCCTCACCGTGAAAAAGCTTTTCCTTATGTTTACCTGAAATCTCCTATATCCCTTGAAAACATGATTTTTCCATCTGTCACTGGTTTCAGATTCATAGTTGGGACAGAATCACGTTTAATTTGCATTATAAAGTCTGTTTGGGGAATAAAATCTAAAATTTCCAAACTTTCTTCTTTGGTCTATGTAACTAAAATGTGATACTTAACATTATTAAGACCTCTCCTACGAGAACAGGCTGAGAGAATTGGGATTGTTTAACCTGGAGAAGAGAAGGCTCTGGGGAGACCTTACTGCAGCCCTCCAGTATCTGAAGGAGACCTACAAAAAATCTGGGCAGGGACTTTTTACAAGGGCTTGTAGTGATAGGACGAGGGGTAACAGGTTCAATCTGGAAGAGGGTAGATTTAGATTAGATCTAATGAAGAAGTTCTTCACTCTGAGAGCGATGAGACACTGGCACATGCTGCCCAGGGAAGTTGTGAATGCTTCATCACTGGAAGTGTTCAAGATCAGATTGGATGGGGCCTTGTGCAACCTGATCTAGTGGAAAGCGTCCCTGTCCATGGCAGGGAGTTTGGAACTAGATGGTCTTTGAGGTCCTTTCCAATCCAAATGGTTCTGTTATTCTATTAGAGCACTTTGCATCTTCAAAGTACTTCAAATGCTTAGCTCTATGACATCAAAAAATGTTAGTTCCATTTTACAGATAGGCCAGAAAAGTCAGTAAGCCCATGGAGCAAAGCATTTCCAGAGCTGACAACAAATCCCAGCAGTCACAGCTGTCACTACTAGGTGCAGATCACTCTGCTTATCTTCAGCATTTAATAAAATTATAGGCCTTTACCATTCCTGAATAATTCTGCTTGTCACTAGGTAATTTGTCTCACAGGGTCACTGAAAAAAGAGAAGAGAACAGTAAAGAAAACCAAGTAAAGATGATTTCATAGTCTTGTCACTCAACAATATGCTGTTTTTAGGGCTGCTAGTGAGGGGAATACAGAGGTATGGAGTAGTCTTTCTGGGAATGACTACAGCCATATACAATTATACATATTCATTTGATTTAGCGACAGGTTCCTAGGAACTGGTTATGAAAAACCCCTTCTATATTAATGCTCTTTAAATGTTGTACCTGAAAGTTAGGTTGCATCTAATATATATTTGTAGCTTTTCAACACCCTTCAGAGAAATTTTGTAAAGGTGTCAGTGTTAACCCATTTTTTTTTTTTTTAAGTAAACTTAGTGGAAGCTGCATCAGTGGCTACAAAGGTAGGATACACTGACTGAATTTGAATAACTTGTCCTACAATGGACAGATACACCTTGTTTGTTTATGCAAATCAGATAGGTCGGTTACAATTTTGGGGTACTTTTGAGTTTTAGTATTTGTTAATAACTCAGTTTAACAACTCATTGTAAAACCTCTAACTTTTGTTGCAAGAAATAAATAAGAAGGGGTTTTTTTATAGTGTTTTATTGTTTACAATACTTGTGACATTTATTTGTCTTTTCTCTTATGTACAGCTAGAATCCTGCATATAGAAATAGCTTCAGTGAAATAAAGTATAGTAACATATGATGTTTCAAAAATAAGATAACTTTACAAAACCACAAATAAACACTGACTAGTTAGTATCAGAGTAACACAAAGGGTTTCTTCTATTATGAAGTGAAGTTGAAATGGAGTCTTCAGAGATGTGAAATTTTTGTGTTTCAAGTTGAACAAAATTTATGCTTTTTTATACATAAATATGTGCATGTACAAGAATTTATAACTTGTTAAATACACTATGCACAGGGACGCATGTATGAGACGGACTGAAGGTGCTTGGTCTTCAGAAGTTGACTGCAACTGTAACCAGTATATGATGCAGATGTACATAAAATCTCTAACATACAGACATATACCTATTACTCTATGAAAAATGAAAATATAACTACATAATCTATCAAAAATCCTACAAGCAGTGTATAACCTTACAACACTGTATAACTTACAATATAATGAAACTTTTTAAAAGAAAACAACATAAGACAGTGGGGAATAAAAAATAAAAAATCCACGGGATTTAAAGGCAGTGGAAGAAAGGAAGGTATGCAACACAGAAACTTCACAAAATGAACATTTTAAAAAGCTGAATCAGTAAAACCCAAGTATTAATTCTGGATAAGACACTAGCATTTATATGATGATTTGAAAGAAGTCCTATAGGCATCTACAGGATTCATTGAATGCAAAGAAATGTATTCAATTTCAGAGACTTTTAGAATAGTTTACAGAAATGTCTGTAAGGTTTGTAGAGAATCTACTGGTTTTTAAGGTTGTTGCATTCTGAACCATCTTTTAGCATTGGCAACTTGGTGTTTATTTATGCTGCTGAGAAACAGAAAAATCATATACATTAATTTAAAACTTAACATTTTTATTTAACATAACTAAATGTCTTACTCAATGTAGTTGTTTGATCTTACACAAATTCCTCCTTCTGTTCTTCTGATAAAATATTAAACCTGATTGCTTTCAAAGACAAGTTACTGCAGTATAGCAATTGAGGTTGTTTATAAACATTTAGAGTTCCTAAGTGTAACATTATCCTCTATAATAATTTGTTGATTGAGCTGGCAGAAGACAATGGGTTTTGATTAGATGGTGCTGTCTCATTAATATGTATGGTTCTGTTTCTCCATTTTGTTTCCACTTATGTCTGTATATTCAGAGTAGGGAGACAATTTATTTTTCATTATTATTGGTTCTGCATGATTTTACATAATTGCAGTCATTCTTAGACTTCTTCCAATGCTCTGAGCCCCTGATTATGAATGACCTATTTACTCCTGTCAGTGTGATCAACAGTCACCTGAAAACAACAACTCACAACTTAATTAAACATATTTTAGATATGACACTGGAAAAACCTAGATTACTTGTAAACAATAGAGAACACTAAACCCAATGCAAGCCCTATCTTCTCAGCAGGTAAAGATTAAATTTAATTTTGGGCTTTGCTGCCACAAACAGACTTGCTGTTTCCACCTAGATGAAGGGAGAACAGAAATGGAAAGCTGACTTTAGTGAGGGTAGCTGTTCTGGCTCCATCAGTGATGGGTTCTCCAGTCACTCCAATATCACCTTAAGGATTTCTGATTTTCCAAGGATTTGATACGGGCAGAATAAGCAACATCATTACAGCTATATGCTATATGTTGTTTTGTTTCTTTGGTTGGTTGGTTACTTGGTTCTCCGAGCTTGATTATTCACAGAGAGCTTTCCCCTTAGTCTTTCCTGGCTGGACCTCTTTCCGGGCACCTTTTCCATTCTCTTTGTAATTAGGGATGAAGATAAATGGGCACATCTACCATTGGGACTTAGTAATTCTTTTTAAGACACCTTGTAAACACTGTGTTGGAATGACACTACAGAAGAATGTTGTATATCTGTGTCTAATGTGTCAGAACCCCTAACGGAGATTAAGCATCTGCATTCAGAAAGGAATTTGAAAAGCAATTTCTGAGAACTAGACATTTAAAGATATTTAATTTCAGCTAACAGTTTAGGAATGCAACTAATAATTAAAAAAAAAATATTAAA
>VYZX01022706.1:2855-51489 GCA_013401335.1 Brachypteracias leptosomus
TCTAGGAATCTCCTGGATTGCCTACAGCTTGCCATGCTACTTTTCCAGCAAATGTCAGGGTGGTTAAAGTCCCCCAGCAGGATGAGAGCCTGCGAGTGTGGTGTCTCCTGAAGCTGGAGCATGAAGGCTTTATCAATGGCCTCCCCTTGATCAAGTGGCCTGTAGTAAACACCAACCACAAGGCTCCCTTTGTTGTCGTAATCCCTAATTCTCACCCATAGGCTCTCAACCTTCTCATGGCTATTCTTCAGGGACAACTCTTCACAGTTTATCCATTCCTTAACATAGAGGGAAACACCTCCGCCCCTTCTTCCACACTTGTCCCTTCTAAATAGCCTGTAGCCATCGATAGCCACACTCCAGTCATAGGATTCATCCCACCAGGTTTCAGTAATAGCCACTATGTCATAGCCTTCCTGTAGCATGGTAGCTTCCAATTCCTCCTGTTTGTTGCCCATGCTGCATGCATTTTAATAACATAATGATATGATTCTATGATTCTAATAGCTGAGAGTGCCTGAATTTGTAATTTATGACAATTCATAGAATCAGCGAATCATAAAATGTTTTGGGTTGGAAGGGACCTCTAAAGGTCATCTAGTCCAACCCCCCGACAATAAGCAGGGACATCTCTAACTAGGTCAGGTTGCTCAGAGTCTCATCAAGCCTGACCTTGATTGTCTCCAGGGATGGGGCCTCCACCATCTCTCTGGGTAACCTGTTCCAGTGATCAACCACCCTCATATTAAAGAACTTTTTCCTAATGTCTAACCTAAATCTACCCTTTTCTACCTTAAAACCATTACCCCTCGTCCTGTTGCTACAAACCCTTGTGAACTGTCTGACCAGAACATTTCATGCCAGTCTGCTCAAGGAGGTCTGGTAGCAGAGCTACAAGCTGCACAGGGGCATGTTGCTGGCTGCCAGAGCGGACACAGCTAAACCATCCTTCCATTTACAAGAACTGCAAGAAAATGTTCATGCAAGCAAAAGCTCCAGTACAAAGGAGACAGGGGCCTATAAAAGATGAACAACCCGTGACAGCATGGTGCTTTCCTCGTGACATGGGTAGCCCATGCAGTGGTACTTGCAGAGAGGCCTGAAGAACAAGCCTGTCCCAGGGTTGTCAGGTTTTTCTTTCATGTGTAAAGCAAGCTGATATGACGGGGCCCTCCTGGGTGTGGAGAGTTGTGGCTTGCACTGTGCTGCACGTACACCATGTGTCGTGTGCCTGAATCCCCACCACAGGCAGCTCCCTGTAACGGAGGGGCCTGTGGGCACTGCTTGGTTGGTATCAGTGATGACACCACCTTCATGTCCATGCCTTTATTAACAACTGCAGCAAGAACATCTCATGTGAACATGCTTCCTGTTTGTAGAAATAATGAGTAAAGTTGTTTCCTGGTGAGAAAATCCTATGATAATGATCAAAATAGGAGAATCTCGTCTGTGGATGGGATCCACATGGATGGGAGGAGTGTTTGATGCTATACCACTCAGGGTTCCCAGCATCTCAAAGGATATAAGGTTATCTATACTATTCTCTCTTTCTTTATAGTCTTAGCTCTAAAAAATAACACCATAAATGTGGTCCAATGAGTGCTAAGCAGAAGGGGATAATAACCTCCCTAGATCTTCTGGTCTCTTTGCTACCAGGACACATGAGTGGCCCATGCCCAGCTTGCTGCCTATCAGGACCTCCAGGGACTTTTCTGCAGAGCTGCTCCTTGGCCTGCCAGTCCTCTGCCTGTGTTGTTGACAGGGGCTCTTTCTTCCCAGGGGCAGGACTTTCTATTTGTAGTTGCTGAATTTAATGAGGTTCTTGTTGTTTCCTTCCTTCAGCCTGTCTAGGTCCCTCTGAACGGCAGCCCTGCCTCATATTGACTTTCTTCCCAATATGGTGAAAAGAGAAGATGGATGAAGAAAGAGGAATGTTGTTTCTGCCTCTCCCTTTTGCTCATTCAGCTGCAAAGAGGTTTCTTTGGGGGACAAAATCAAGAAGCATTTACTAAAAAAAGTATGATTCAGGAGAAAACTGATCAGTAAGCTCCACTTGAGTAAGTAGGTAAGCAACAATAAATCTATGTTTAAAAAGTCAGCTCAGGACAGGAAAAAAAGGATGCAAAATTTTAAAGAGCTTTCACTGAATGTAAAACAGTATTAGCCTTCTGTAAAAAATATTAAACATAGGAAATCTTGTTTTAGAAAAATGGACATTTGGACAGAAGCCTGTTTTCTTGGGTCAGAATGTGAGCAGAGCTGTGCAGCACCCAGGAGTGATGAGATTGGTGTCCTTAGCTCACTTGATACGGAATTATGCTAAACTGGTGAACCAAATAAAAGCAGGGAGTTGCAATTTCAAAAGGCTTAGGTCTATCTAACTTTAACAGCATGTGGTTGCTCTTCCCTGAAGATCTGCTGGTGCCTACTAATCATCTCATTCCTGGGATGTCTGAACACAGGCAGTGGCTGCTCCAAGCTGACCACTAATGGGTACTGTGCTGAATGAATGAACTCAGCAGCAGTTAGGCTCACACTTGATGAGATAAATTATGGCGTAAGAGTATTCAGCTCCTTAATAGGAAGGACTGGCATTTTGCAGTAGGGAACATGTTGCATCTGTAAAGGATTTGGAGCATGTTCCATATGAGGAATGGCTGAGAGAGCTGGGGCTTTTTAACCTGGAGAAAAGGAGGCTGAGGGCAGACCTTATGGCTCTCTACAACTACCTGAAGGAAGCTGTAGTGAGGTGGGGGTCGGTCTGTTCTCCCTAGTGACAAGTGATAGAACAAGAGGAAATGGCCTGAAGTTGCACCAGGGGAGGTTCAGGCTGGATATTAGGAAGAATTTCTTTACTGAAAGGGTTGTCAGACATTGGAACAGCCTGTCCAGGGAGGTGGTGGAGTCACCATCCCTGGAGGTGTTTAAGAGATGGGTAGATGTTGTGGTTAGGGACATGGTTTAGTGGTGTTGATAGAGCTAAGACTAAGGTTGGACTCGATGATCTTGAAGGTCTCTTCCAGCTGAAACTATTCTATGATTCTATGATTCTATGATCTTTTTTCCAATGCCATCACTTTGGGACAAATGCACTTTAAATACTGATTTGGTAAGAATCAGTAATATCTGTTCATAAACAGTTCCAATACAAATGTTACTACATATGAGAGGAGAAAATACTGTGCGCCTTGAACAGAGGATCAATTTCTTTCTTGTTACCAAATGAGAGCTCTCCCCCATTCCTCAGATCTACATTTTATCAGGATAAATAACCACACAAAAATTCTTGGAGTGCAAAAATGCCAGACAGGCTCAAGGACTTCGTATCTGAATATTTGGCTGTATAGAACATTTGGAGTTTATCTCTGAATAGATCTGGACAAGCAAACCATACCTTTTCATGTGGAATTATCTGCTTGGAAGACTCAAACACAGGACCAGTGTGTCTGGCTCTGAAGTGGCAATGTAGAGTATGCACTGGAGAGGACAGCAAGGCTATCTCCAGATCCCAGCAGAACAGCCTGACTTCTGTGTCTCACCACTCCCTCCTAGTTTAGCTTCTTTGGAGCTATTGGATGCTGTAATTTATAGGAGTTTTCACCCTTCAGTAAATTAACCAAATGCACAGGTGGTCTATAATCATAGGGTTGCAAAAGTGACGTTTATACGGTTTTGATTGTGTGCTCTGGGAATACAGCTGAAGATGGGTCTGCAGGGTCTCTCTGCCTCCTTTGAGCCTGTGGAGTCAATGTGACAGCACACATCATACCTTCTGTTTGTTTAATGTAGGTGCAGCTTGTAGCCATCACCACTGCTGGGTATTGGGGAATAAAACAGAGTTAAGTTTATGTATTGATGTCATCAAGGACTTTCAAGGAGCAACTCTAAGAGCAATTGATATCCCCATTAGTTCACCTGGCAGTTTTCAGCAGAAGCAGCTCAACAGCCTTTGTAACCATTGATGGGAAGGTTTCCTCTTGCTGTCAGAATAAAAATAATATAAAATAAAGTGTTTTTTCAATGTAAAAGATTTCTTTTTCACATTATGGAATTGTAAGTGTGACATGATTTAAGTCAGCTTTGGGAATGCTGATTAAATGCAAATAAAGGAGAGAAGGATATATTCTATGCAACCTTACTTATATGTATTGCTAATACAGTTTGTGTTGGGAATTTCAATGCAGGAGTAGCTGTGGTTCATCTACCAGCCATAACTTTTAACTGTGACTGTAACTCTCCCCTTGCAAATTTGTATATTGCTCATAAGGTGGAAGCACCTACGCTAAAGACCATTAAATCATCTGCTGATAGACACACACAAAAGTTTCCAATTCCAGCTGCTCCATAATTGAAATACTCGTTATACATATACCCTCAGAGTTATTCATAATGGCAAATAACACATTTATTGATGAATAACCATTGTATTACTATTCAACTTACTCCTTGGCTCTGGGAAAAACCTATAGATGTGGAACAAATTTGCTTGGATAAATGGTTGGTGTTGTAAAGATTGATTTGAAATCGGGGTGGAGGAGGAGGGAGTGGGAAAAAAAAGCATAAAAAAAAATCATCAGCAACAACAAAACACAGAAGACATGCTTCCAAATGTGTAGCTGTTAATGAAGTCGTAAAGCATGTCTTCAGTGGGTGTCGTTTGCTTTCACTTTCTTTTGTTTGGGGATGGCTCATGGCTACAGGAGGTATTCAGCTCCCCAGAAGAGCAGTCTGGAAGAAAAAACAATGTGCACAACAGGAACTGCAGCCAGAGGGGAGTGAAAATATGTGAGAGAAACAACTCTGCAGACACCAAGGTCAGTGAAGAAGTAGGGAGAGGAGGTTCTCCAGGTGTTGGAGCAGAGATTGCCCTGCAGTCTGAGGTGAAGACCAAGGTGACCAGGCTGTCCCACTGCAGCACATGGAGGTTAATGGTGGGGCAGATCTCCATCTGCAGCCTGTGGAAAACCCCACACTGGAGCAGGTGGATGCCCTCCTGTCACAGCAAGAGGCTGTGACCCTATGGGAAGTCTGCACTGAAGCAGACAGGCAGTCCTGGCAGGATCTGTGGACCTGTGGAGAGAGAAACCCATATTGGAGCAGGTTTGCTGGCAGGACTTCTGACCCTGTGGGTGACCCATGCTGGAGCAGTCTGTTCCTGAAGGACTACACCCCGTGGAAGGGACCCGCGCTGGAGCAGTTTGTGAAGATCTGCATCCTGTGGGAAGGACTCACACTGGAGAAGTTTGTGGAGGGCTGTCTCCTGTTGGGGGAACCCCATGCTGGGACAGGGGAAGAGTATGAGGAATTCTCCCCCTGAGGAGGAAAGAGTGGCAGAGACAAGATGTGATGAACTGACCAAGGGGATATTCCATACCATATGACCTCTGCTCAGCAACAAAAGCTAAGAGAAAGGAGGAGGACTGGGGATATTTGTTATTACATTTGTGTTCCAGAGAACTACTACACGTACTGAATCCTCACTTCCCAGGAAGTGGCTGGATATCAACTGCTGATGGGAAGTAGAGAATAAATCTTTTGTTTTCCATTGCTTCCATGTGCAGCCTTGCCTTTTGCTTTATTAAACTGCCCCTATTGTGAAGCTTTGTGCATATAGATATCTTTATGATTTTTCTTTTTTTTTCTTCAGGTGGCTGCTTCTGATCTACTCAGGTCTTCTCCATGTTATCTTAGGATCCCACTTCACCTCAGACTCTGGAACATGCTGGGAATTGAAGGGTTTATTAGCAGAGAAAGAGCAAAAAAAAGTTATATAAACAACAAAAAAATCCCACCCTGGTCCTGCAAATATAAAAGGGCGCAAGGAGGTTTTTATTGCTTCCCTCAGACCACAAACTTTATAGCATGTGTGGAAACAAGTTCATTCTAAATGATCATTGCTGCTATTTTTCTTTGTTAACAGCCAGAATGAGCAAGAGAAGCTTTTATGTTTATATCTTGGCCGTAGCCTAGGAGTTATTGGGAAGGCACAAAGAGACATCTGTGCATATAAATGAGTTTCAGTGTAAGAGTTATTGCAAGGATGATCCTCCAGTAGTGATAAACAGATTAGTTTATCTTATATATTATAGAAGCAAGACACTGAGTAAGAACAATCAGATTCAGTAGGACAGGAGACTGAAATATTAGTCATACTTCTTCTCCCATAATGAACAAGGTCTAGGCTGCATTACAAAGGCTCGTTTTCCTTTTCTTCTTGACTACTTTGTTAGAAACTAGTAACTAATAGATAAGATACAGGATAATTTAAAAAATTTTTTTTTGAATGAGGTTTGTCCTCTTTTTGTATGGCAAATTAGACGTGGCACTTCAGGACATGGTTCAGTGGTCATGGTAGTGCTGGGTTGACGGTTGGGCTTGATGATCTTAGAGGCCTTTTCCAACCTTAATGATTCTATGATTCTAATACAGAAAAATAGGTACATGCACCACAGAAACTAGATATAGGTTTAGCACTAGTATCAAGTGAGCTCATGGACCACAGAAAATCACTGCAGTTGTTAAACTCATGCTCTCAAGTGACCAATATTAGAGATCTCATCTTGGGCAATCAGTTCTCTCTTTCTAAGGTTTTAAAACTATTGTTTTTATCCCTAAACTATAAATTTTCCATAGAAATTTGTAGCATGCAAGCAATAGTTATGCACTTCATTGTGTAGTGTGTTCTCTGACTATCGTATCGCTATAGCTATTAGTATACTTACAATCATCCTTTGTTACAATTCTTAGCACGAGCCACAAGTGCAAGTAATTGTGGGATTTACTGTCTGGCGAGCGCACCTTAATCTAAAATACCCTTGTGATTTAGTATAGAGACATTTTAAACCCTAACCTATTAATGTCTGCAGTAGTCCTGTTATTAACGCTAATGGCCCTATTACTCAATTAAGAAAAATATATGCTTCTCATTACTCACTTATGTTCAAGGTCTTAACATTTATTTCTGTTCTGCTGACGTTTTGTGCATGTGATGTATACCTCCATAATCAGCAGTGGAAAAGAACTAGTCTTGTTGAGGAAGATAAATTAAGGACCTTAGCGTAGCTGAAGGGTTAATGAGGTCGCCCAGGATGTATGAGATCTGTGTTCAGGTCAGCCAAAGGGACTCAAAGAACCTGCCTCGTGAGAGAGTAGTTTTCCCAGCCTAGTCAGGGCAGGCATTTTGAGGTCTCTCACTCTCCCACACTCTAGTGAATGCAGTAACAGGAGGCTGCTGTATAAAATGTAAGCAATACGCTGACATTTGCCCTCTTTCTTCCTGTGCTTTAAGTTGGTACTTAGCTCCTGCTGATCTGATCAGGCCTCTCAGGGGTCTGTGTGCTCCTTCACTTAATTTTTGGGACTGACTTGAGTAGGAATAGGTGCCAAACTACTGAGAGGTGACATACGCAGAGCTCTGTGTGCCTGGGGAACTTCACATTCCAAACAGACCAGATGAGCTGTGTCTCTCCAATACAGTCATAACAAGAACTGCTCTGTTGGGAGTCAGAAGATGATTTTTGGAAAGAGCACTAGTGCTGGTTGTAAACTGTTTCTCATTTTAGCTTTACAGTGGGGATAGTCATTGTGCAATATTGCTCACTACTGGAACATTGACATTTACTTTTATGAAATTCAACTGGAGTATCTTTTCACTTGGAAGATGTCAAAATACCTCTTTTCAATGTTCAGGAACATAACTCTGAAGAGTCATCAGGGAGAAATAGGAAGTTTATTGTCCGGTAGTTGGTAGGAAAAGGCATGTATTGGTCTGTCCTGATCATTTCCAGAGATGTCAAAAGCAATTCTGAGAAGGGAAAAAGTCCCTGCTGTTGCACTGTGCTCTAAATGCTTGTTGAAGACTATGTGTTACACAAAAGGTCCTCCTTGAGGTGGCTCTGATGACAAGGAGCTCCCAAATCTGGGTCCTGGGGATTTCCTGTACAACACACAGTGAAAGGATATGAGAGTTGTCTTGACGCATGGTAGCATGGGCTGGAGTCAACCACAAGTCTAGGATCCAGGACATTGTGTTCTGCAGAGTCACCTATAAATTATGGGAGTCTGGTATGATGGACAGGGAAGGACACTCCAAAGCCATTCTTCAAACTAAAGTATTTCCTCACCGCTGTGCACAGCCAGTAAATCATTACAGCTTTCACCAACTATTCATGTCCTGAAGAGGTTCACTAGCTTTTTAGGGGAAATGCTGTTAAAGAGAGTCTCCACACCAGAAGCACTGTGGCCAGGCCTTAGCTGGGGACCTGAGGCTTCTTCTAACTATGATGGATGTGTTGTCTCCTATGTGATCCCCTCCTAGGGCAAAATCCAGTGATTTCTCTTATATGATCTGATCAAAAAACCACATGGTAACATCTTTTTGAGGTCAAGGGCTAGATGACCAGGGTCAAAAGAAAGCCTGGGACTGTGCCAACATGTGCAGATGATGTCATCGCACTGTCCACAGCCTACGTGGTCTTTACCCACACAGAATACCTGAAGATAAGCAGAGATGCCCTGACCCTGAGACTGGAGCAGAGCCCACGCAGCACGGCTGACCCTGGCGGAGTAGCCAGGTTGTCTGCACATCACAGAGGTGCTTACACCGTGTTGTTTGTCTGAGCTGAAAGTTAAAATCACTCCCATTTCTGGAGTAAGGGCACCTTCTCCGTTTTGCAGCATGTGCAATGAAAGATCTTGTTGCTTCCATTTAAGGTTCTTGCTGATGTAAGCACTCCTGTGCACCCACAGAGGTTAACAGAGTAGTACTGGTTGGCAGGTCTAATAGTAAAGGCAAGATGAAATGTTTTCCAGAATGATGGGATTATGTCGGTGCAGATACCTAATGTTCATTGAGAACAAGAGCTGTAAGAGTTTACAACTTCACCTGTGCAAATTATCTCCTTGAATTTTAGCTGAATGTATTTTTCAGGCACTCACAATATGTTTTAACTAAAACACAGGATTGTTTTTATTCAGTTTATTCGATAATTAAATTTTCAATTGTGCAGTTAAAGAAACCCTAACCCATATCCTTGCTGACTCAACAGACCTGTCCACCTATAATGACATATTTTAAATTGATAAATCAAGTTCTGAAGTTTAATTCTGTTAATTTCCATGGAAAATTCATATGCTACAGGAGAATGCATTGCAATCTATTTTAGTTTTTGTATCACAAAATCGTTATTACTAGTAGGTGATTTGCAAGTCAATAAATACCAACCAACTTGGCTTCCTGATGCTCTGCTGACTATGCTGTCAGTTAGGAATAAGACCTAATTGATTTTAGTCACAAATTGGACAAATTGGATGTGGAGTCATTGATTAAGCACAGAGGCTCCAAGAGTTGGGTTTTTTTTAAGAGAGGAATTATATTTGAAAGTTAATTATGGCTTTTAAAACATGCAGTCATTGAAAATATATAAGCAACTATAACATTACCTCAAGTTGTGCCAGGGAAGGTTTAGATTGGACATTAGGAAGAAGTTCTTTAGTGAAAGAGTGGTCAGGCACTGGAACAGGTTGCCCAGGGAAGTGGTGGAGTCACCATCCCTGGAGGTGTTCAAAAAATGAGTAGATGTGGTGCTTCAAGACATGGTCTAGTGGTCAGGGAGATGTTGGACAAAGGTGGGACTTGATGATCCTAGAGGTCTTTTCCAACCTAAATAATTCTGTGATTACCTGGATGTTTCTCGTCTGAACTCTTGGTAAGTAAAAGATGTAAGAAGTGATTTTAAGAAATGCTCAGCACAAATTCTGTGTTACAGCATGCAATGCACAGATGCTTATTTTCTGTGACTAAAGCATTTTTGCACAGAAAGGGCTAAGTCTTTGCTGCAAGCTCATTATCCAGAGATCTGGCTTCCAGGTTGCTGCTGTCAGCGAGCTTCTGTTTTATTCTGTGAGCTGGTAGCTTAAGATGCTGAGCCTGGTGAAAAACAACGGCACTTATCTGTGTTATGTACTCCAGGGGACTCTTAACATTAAGGCTTTCGTTGCTGGCAGCACAAAAGGAGTGCTTTAATGATCTTTAAAATCACATTAGAATGCAATAAAAATCAAAGTTCTCACAAAGCATTCTTAGTAAGATCTGCTCCCTGGATAGACCCACGGTTAAGAAAATCCAAAATAGGTTTCAGGTAAAAATTCTTTTATCCTAAAGTTCCTCACTAATTATTTCCAATTTCCGACTAGTCACCCCTGGCACTATAATAGTGGTGAGCAAGAAATTAATTGGGAATGATTTATTCAGTGGACTTTACTGGTTTTAGATGCTGGTTGTTAACAATTTTCTCAGAGTTCATTTCTTATTTAAAATTGGTAGATGAGTAATTCCAGAGTGATATTTGGTCTGTAATTAGTTGGC
This sequence comes from Brachypteracias leptosomus, assembly GCA_013401335.1. Lineage (NCBI taxonomy): Eukaryota > Metazoa > Chordata > Aves > Coraciiformes > Brachypteraciidae > Brachypteracias > Brachypteracias leptosomus. The sequence goes on from VYZX01022706.1 coordinate 13,222, forward strand.
AAAGAACTCGTTGTGCCTCCTGGATGTGACTGATGGATGAGAGTTTAAACAGATGTGTACAGCATATGGTTCGCTTATTCTTTCATTGGGTGTATTTAATAGGATTATTGTGTTCCAGTATAAAATATTACATTTAATTTAAAGATTATAGCAGAGTCCTCTGAATCTTAACTACAGTGGGAAGCATTCACGTCAGTAGGGCTGTGTTCTGCATGATTGGATGTGACTGTCCTACAAATAAATTGCCCCCTGCATTCACATTTTCTGTTACCTTCCCCTCAAGTGGGTCAAAACTTCCCTATCAGTCTTAAAATTGGCTTTTTGAAACCTGCAGCTCTAGTCTGGTTAAAGGGAAGAGGCCAACGAAAGGTGAAGCCCCACAGAGAGTGTCAAGGCTCTGCCCTTTCTTCCTCTTGCTCAGGTGGAAGAAATCAGGAGTGGGGGTTGTGGGCAGACGGAGCTGACCTTGCATGTACGTCTTGTGGGCACTGAGGTGTGCTGGGGGAATTGCAGGAGAAACGTCATTTCAGAAGGCTTTTGAAAGTTGCACTTTGAGACTCCAGAGTTGACCTGCATTGCCCCAGTGAAATGGTGTGCAGGTGAATGGTGCAGTGGTAGAAATGCCTCCTGTGAGAATATATGATTTGTGGCTGCTATTTTTGGAACAGTCAAAAACCACCAAGGAAGCAGCTCCTCCCAGCTGCTCCCTGAGCTGTTATTTTACATCTGCACTGAGAAACCAGCTGCGAGGAGGTTGCGAACACCTCCAGGGTTCAAGAAATGAGCATTTTTGGCTTTTTAAATAATGAAATAGGAAAAATAACACAACTTTTAAATTCTTTTTAAGAGCCCAGGACATGTCCCTCATCTTGAAGCCATTATTGGTCTAAGCAACGTCACTGATGTCACATTGATGTCATTGCACATGGAGTACTAGCACATGTTTTCCCTTGGACTCTACGTAGCCTCCCTGCCTCCACTTCTCCCACAGCCTTCCCCCCTCCCTCACACACACCCTTTGTCCATACACAGAGCAAGCCAGTCAACGATAACTGACTTGGCAGTTTATTCCAAAATGAGAGTCAGCTCCTCACCAAAGCTCAGGACAACATACAAACCTCTTAAATTGTATTTCAAGGTTCTTGGATCATGCTTGGTTTTCCTGAACTTCCTCCTGTGGAACAGACCTAGAATGACCAGCAGCACAAACCCATATCACACACCCCATGAACTGAACCAGTGAGCTGTTGTCCAGGGTCTGTGATGATCTGTGCTTTAAGCTAGCTGCTGGGAGAGCAGAGCAATAGCAAGTGAGAAGGAGGGCCCAAGTGAAAAGCTTGGGGCTGCAGAGTTGTGCCATGCACTGTGGCTGCTTCCCCAGTGCTCTTGCAGATTGTATCATGTAGCTGTCATTTCTCCTGCGCCTGATTCCCATGAATGCATCATACCAGCCACAGTGCACCTGATGTCACGAATGTAGATAGCCAGCCCATGCTCCATTATACTTCACAGCCTACTGATTTCAGCACAGCCCCGTGAGTGCTGAACCTTGCACTTGGCCTTGTTGAATCTCATGAGGTTCCCATGGGCCCACTTCTTGAGCTTGTCCAGGTCCCTGTGAATAGCATCCTGTCCCTCAGGTAAGTCAACCACACCACTGAGCTTTGTGTCATGTGCAGACTTGCTGAGGGTGCATTTGATCCCACTATGTCATTGATGAATTGGTGAAAATACTAAACAGCACTGGCCCCAGTACAAACACCTGAGGGAAACCACTTGTCACTGACCTCCATCTGGACATTGAGCTGTTGACCTCTATCTTTTGGATGAAACCATCCAACCAGTTCCTCATCCACCAGACAGTGCACCCATCAAATCCCTCTCTCTCAAATTTAGAGAGAAAGATGTTGTGGGGAATCATCTCGAAGGCCTTCCAGAAGTCCAGATAGATGACATTTGTAGCTGTTCCTTTGTACACTGATGTAGTCCTCTATCAGTCTAAATATGTAGACTGATGGCGAACAGGATTATCAAGAACCCAGCTCAGTACTACTGAATATATTAGAAATTGGATCTTTCCATCTGTCATTATCTAAATACCTTAAAAACTCATTAACTAATTGAATTTCCACTATGTGCGTCAGGGATGAATTCAATTCTTTGCCCTGAGATAAGTTTTCCTCCTGTTGTTTATGTGCCTGAAAACATTCAGCTCAACATGACATCAGCTCTCGTTCCCCAACAACTGCACTAAGATTTATGACAGTATTTCCAGCAGCATGTTTCTCCTGATATTAAAGAGACAGAGAAGATGAGCACATCAAAGACATGCCCTCATCTAACACAAGGCAATGAGCTTTACATAAAGCAGCACATCATTTTTGTCTTCCATTTGTCACTGATGTGTTCAGTAATGTGGCAGCAGCTGTAACAGGAGCAGTGAAGGTTCTTGACCCGTAACCTCCAGTCAGTGCTGGCAAAAGCAGCAGAGAGGCTGTGGGACAGTGGACATGCAGTCTCTTCAGGCAAAAAGTTATGCTCTGGAAAACCTTATTTACAGGGTTTAATTTGGCTGCGTAAACAAGGAACATTGGCATAGCTGGGGTACTGCCAGCTCTCCTTCTTCTCACTTGGGTGAAGGAGTTTCATTTGCTTTGGCAATGGTGTCTGCTTCTCTTATGCTCTTATTCTCTTCTTCCTTATGCTTTTCCTTGTGCTTCCCCACAGTGGCTTGCCGATTCTCTCTGTCTCACCCTCTGCACCAGACAGCAAGTTAACTGACTTCATGCATGGATCTTTTCAGCTACACATGAAATGTAAAACCCATGTGCCAGATAGGAAATGAGATCACTGCGGTAGAGAACCAGTTTGTCCCAAAGTGTGACTAAAGTAATTGAATTACCTAAAGTTACAGGAATCAGGAAATAAGGATGGAGTGAGAGAGTTCAGTGCAAAGTCAACTGTAGTGGTGGTGCAGTCCATAATTAAGCGAAGTCAAAGCAAACAATGAGGCAGTCAAGAAAAGCCACTGAACTTAAGGCTTAAAGGCCATCAAGTCAAGGATATGGCAAATGAGAGTAGGGAAGGAGGTGTCTGAAGACAGTAAATAGAGGTCAGAAGAGAAATTCAGAGACAGACTTCACATCCTGCTGAAATACGATCAGTTTAATTGCACAAGTTGGAAGAGGACTGATCATTGTGAATTGGTAGGGCTAATGGTAACAACTTTTTTCCCCTTATCTTTAAGAAGAAAGAGCACAAAGCTGATGCATTCATAGGTATGAGGGAAGAATGACATCTTTCAAATCTAAACTATTTCTTTCACTAAATAGGTCTTCTGTCCAGCTCCTGGTAAAATAATGATTTTGATTTGTTAAGTTTCTAAGCTGTGAAAAAGATCTCACCCTCCAACGTGATATGACTTCATATTCAAGGAATAATTAGAGCTACTCTCTTAATCAGCATCCTACACATGGCAGAACTGTGGAATTTCTCAGCGACTGCAGGGGATTAAAGGGATCCAAACATTTTTATTTTGCACTTCTTTTAGTTCTTTTACTTAATTACAGTGTTCTTTAAATCAAAGTCATCCATTATTTCCACACACATGTTGAAAAAAAAGTCTATCCATATTTAAATACTTTGTCATCAAGCATCTTTCAGCTTACTCTGTTTTGGAAATGATGAAAAAGAAACACATCACATTTCAATATTAGGCATGTTATGACAATTCTTTCTTCCATGTTCCCTATGACAGCTCTTCAGGCAAGCATCAATCAATAGATGTTTTCCAACTTCAAAGGCAGTGTTTGGCCTATGACATTTCAGAGTTGCTTATCTATCAAGATGTATTTGAAACACAAGGTAGCATTTAGATACTGTGACTACCCTGTTAAGCATATTTGTTCAATAAACAATACAAGTAAATAGCATTGCTGCTTGGAGGTTCGAAAACCCCAAAACTATAAATTACTAGTACCTGCTGGCAAAACTTAATTTATGCTTTCCCATTCATACAGCAATCAAGTCTGACTGGATCTGGTTTTGAGTGATCTCACACTAATTTCTTCTTTAATTCCACTGATGCATGCAGTAATACTCTCTGGTTTTGCTAGTGAATGTAGAAGGTGAATCAGGTCCATATTATTCTGAGAAGGAAGGAATTGGGACTGAATCAAAGCATTTCATTCCCAGCTTCAGGTAGGCATAGAGTGATATATTCCTTGAAAAGCAAATTTATACCACCTTTTCCTCATGAATTGTCAGCAAAAGATCAAAGTGATAGTGAAGAAGGCTTGAGGTGAGGAAAATAATTAATCCCCCATGGTACTTACTCCAATGTTGTCTTTTCTGTGGAAAATTGATGGATAGGACTTTTTAGAAAGGAAAAATTAACATAAGTTTGAGACCCCTGCCAAGTCAAGCAGTTGCTGATCTTGGTCTCTAACTCTGCAGTATCCCCAGGATAAGAGAGAATCACATAACAGTAAAAACAAGACATATATCAAGGAACCTGCCAAGGTGGGTCACACAGGACTTTTCCTGTATAACTCTTGCAATTATTGCAATTGCAATCCATTTTGATCTTCTGGTTAATAGAATAAGATGCATCCTTTTACCCTAAATCTTATCTAAATAAAATATAGGGACCTAGTTAAAACTCCTAGCAAGAGATGAACATTGTTAGTGGAAGCAGAACTGCTCTGGGTGTGTTGAACTTACCATTCTTTGGGTTTGCTGAATGCTCTTCAACAGCACTGCAAAGGCCAGGCTGTAGGTTGATGATCTGGTGCCAATCTGGGGCAAGAGTTTTCCCTTGTCATTTCTCATCTGTAACTCTTTGCTGGAGAGTAGGGGAAAGAGATGAAACTCTGGGATCACTCTAACATGTCACATGGTCCCATATAGTTGAACAGGGAAAGCCTGAAGAAAATTTGTAAGAGTTGTAAGATTTTCTTCTCTGCTGGTTATATGATTGCTTTAACCACCCTGGGCCTAGTCATGCAAGCCATTGAGGGGGTGATAATTTATAACTAACACATTTTAGAAACCCATGAAAAAAATCCCTAAAACACCTTTTTGTGTCAAAGTGTTAGAAGGAATTGATCAGTTCCTTGTTAGAGAGCTGGAATCTCATTTTTCTAGTCCAGTAAAATTGCAAGATATTAAACCTTATATTGTCACTGATGCAGGACTTTTTCCTACATCCATTATCTCCAGGGCAGTGCAAGATGTGATTGGGCTGGACGTTTGAGGCTACCTAGTAGTTTTATATAGTGATTATCAAAATCCCAAGGGAGTGCTGTTGTATATGTGGGAAGTAGCTGAAGCTACTTGCCCATCACTGACCCTTACCCACTGAAGCATTTCTGAATTACCCAGCATTTCTGAACTGTTTTGGGCTTTAAAATTCTTTGGTCTTGGCTACTCTTGACTCTGGAATGGAACTGAGGAGGGTGCAGCAAACCTCCCTTGCATCTCATATTAGCATCTTGCCAGCTATATTTTATAAGTAAGGCAGAAGACACGTTTACCTGGAGAAGTCGAACCGGTGGGTTGGTGGAACAAACTGTCCAAACCTCCTTGTATTTCTACAGAGGAATCTTTTAACTGATGCTTCCCTGTTGAGGACAACTTGGACTGCTTCCCACGTTGAGTTGATGTTACAGGTGACAAGTTTGTTACTGTCACTTCTCCACGTTCTCCACAATATTAAAAGGTGTGCCTCATCTGACCAAATGGAGACACCTACACATATGATCTCATCATCTAATCTACTTTAATAATCAATGGGAGATGAGTGGGCACTTCAGCTCATTCTAAAATAGATACTGAAAATATGCCAGATATGTCACAACTTACAAGTGACTGTTTCTCCCTGTTGAGTAGAGAGACTGTGGGGAGTGTTTCAAATACAGGTATTGTTACTGTGGATGTTTAAGACTTGATTAAGACACTACGAGCTGTGCCAGCAATGTTTGGTAAGACCTTTGGAGCTGAGATTCACTTGTTAGGTTTCTTTTCATGTTTTTCATATGTGCTCTGAAATTGCCATCATGTACTTTTAAAGAGATGATTTTTTTTCCAAAGGCAAAAGAGTTTAAAACACTTCTGGCATAAAAGTTGCATAATACTAGTATACTAATGGCTGTAATGGTTTATAATTAACCTCTCCACTATGTATTCCTTGTAGTGCATGCAGCAGAGGCACAGACAGCTAAGTAGTGTATGTAGACATATTTTCTTGTCCTGGTTTGAGTTAGAACCAAACCAATTCTGTTCAGTGATTTTACTTTCCACCTGAGTCTCTGCTGACTAACTGCACTTTCTGAAGCTAACTGTATTTCTGCGGACAGTGTCTGCTTCTAGCAGTGATAACACTTGATGTTTAGAGCTACTACCAGGGATTGGTGTGCAGACCAAGGTCACTGCAGATCTTGTGTGCCACATTGTGGGGTGCAGACAGTGAAAGGCCGCACCTGTGGGGAGGAGTGGCCAGGACAGGGGACCCTAAACTGACCAACGAGGTATTCCAGCTCATACACGTCATATTCAGTATAAAGCTGAGGGATCACGAGGGTCTTGACACTCCTGCCTTCCCAGGGGCCTTCTTGACTTCTGGACCCTTCCCTTTGGCCTGCTGCCCTTCTGCAGCCCTTCATTCTCTTTGGCCCTCTTTCTTCTCGGCCCTGCCTTTGATCCCAAATCCTGATTCATGTGTTCCTGAACCCAGCTCCTGAACCCGGTTCCTGGCAGCTGCTGAGCCCAGTCTGGGACTTCCCCAGTGCCTTCTCCACAGCCTCAGTGGTGACGGTGATGTAATTGCCATCAGGGGAAGATTGAGTTCAATACTGGGTTTGCATATATTTGTATATATCCCATTTTATTATTATTATCTTCATTAAAGCTGTTTTAGTTTTCTTTTCTAATCCGGAAACCTCTCTCACTCATTCCCTTCCTCTCCCATTTGGGAGAGGAGGGGGCCAACCATAAGCCTCTCTTCCTTATTCTCTTTCTCTTCCTCTATTTAGGGGGGGAAGAAGGGTTAACAGAGAGCATCTGTTGTAGGTCTGCTGGACTGACCCTAAATCTTGACATTCCTTCGTTTCTGTGATTTATCAGTCTTTGCAATACAACAAACATGAGACAGCAGATAACATTCTCCTCACAATTCGCTTGATGCTAGTGTACACTAAGCAAGGGGTAACAAGAATGAAATTGGTAGAATGATGCCAATACAAAACTGCATGTTCAAGATCAGAATTAGGCTCATTTTATTTCTTCTGAACTGACAGACCCCTAATTAGGCAAGTTCTTTTGCAGTAATACTAGTGCAAATAGTATTGAGGATTGGCAAAATTGCTCAGTAGCTTTCTTACCACCACCATTACTTCTTGGATCTACTGAAGATAATGTTAATCAATATACTTTTCTGCATTTACTGTAATAACCCTTTTATAAAAAAGAAAAAATTCTTCTTACTCAGAAATGTCAGCTGATAATAATGCCCATTAGTGGACCATGTCTTTGAAAACTGAAAGAAGAGGAGGGCTTAACAACACATCAGGCAGACATGGGAATTTGAATAAAATCCAACTTTTCCTTTCAAGATAATGTGCTGTTTATTATCTGGAGCAGTGAATGCTTGGAAATCTTTTTCAGACATCCAAACTGAAAAGCAGAAGAATGATTCAGACATCAGAGGATGTGCAATACAACAGAAAATACTGATACACTAATTGCTGTGCTGCTCCTGGGTTAATTGAAAAAAATCTGTCACTATTTATTCTCCTAAGACTAACATCTAGTTTACAGGCAAGCTCTATTAGTGGCTGCTTTAAAAATTAATTGGCCATATCATGGTATTGAGAAAAAGCTGCACTTAAAAGAGCTGCATGAAATCTCTCATTGTATTTCTCTGCAAAACCAACAAAGATAAGTCCCTACAGGACTCTTAAGCCTTTTCACAAGTCAACTGTATTTGTAATAAAAATGGATAGAAACACAACACCATTTGATGCAGTAACATGTTGTTCATACAGATTCTTACAATACAGACAGTTATAGCATTTTATGGCCATAAAAGTCCTAGTCAGAGCAGGAACCAGAATGTTGGACAATCTGAAGATCCTTAGAAAAACAGTCCCTCCTTTGAAACCTTTAGTTGCCGGACTTGACCTGGTTATGTGTAAATGATGCCTTCCTTTGTGGAGGAAGTGCTCAGGTAGATATTGCTTCTTCCATTCTTGCCTCCTGTTTTAAGCATCTTCCTCATAGTTTGAAGAACCTCTTGAATCCTACAATCTGAAGGCTGAATTAGTGAAGCCCAGCCCTTCTATGCCTTCCAAGCCTTCTGTGATTCAGAGCAGCATCAGGCTGCAAGGGCCTTAGGGGAAGCATTATGTGAACCAGTATATTCCATATAATGATAAAGATGTGAATGTAAGGGCTAACCTACCATTGCCTCTGCGCTCCTACCAATGCCTGAGCATGGTGCTTTTTCATAGAGGAATGTGACTTCTCCTGGAACTCAGAGAGTGACACAAATGGGAAAATAGAATCAGAACAAACAAAGCTCAGAGGGCCACAACATAAGAGCAGTTAAAGCCATCTACAAAGGTTATTCTTCTGCTTCTTGTTCATGCTGCTCACTCCAATATGTAATAAAAAAAGACAACCTGTTAATTATGGGTTCATACCAGCAAATATAGCAACTTCTGGGAGATTTTTGAAGATTTTTATGGTATAGGTCCCTCCTCCAGTGAAAGTCAAGTGTTTGAGTTTGTGTATATTTTATGTCACTGAGTTTTCTATGCTGATTTTTCATGTTTAAGATAGACTTTTATCTAGCAAACTCCTCAAAGATTTGTTCCAGCTCCCTCTGAAGTGCCAACAAAATTAAGAACATGCAAGTTACAACTGGACTCTTGATAGTTCAAGAAAAATCAGTTGTTATATCAAAAAGAAATTAGGCATCTCTGTTAATGTTTCTCTAATCTCAGCCATAATTGCTATCTCTAAAGTAACTCTACACCATAGAAAGCAAAACCAAACACTCTCAGATCTCTCTTATATATTACACTGATCCAGTTCAAAAGTAGTTATTCTCATTAACAGAAGCAAAATTATTAATTTGAATGCTTTCTGTGTTCTTGTGAAATTGGTTTCCTAATTAAAGCGGCCTGGTCAGAACAGAATCGATAGCAAAAGTTCAATTAATGGCAAGAGAGGCAATACTGGATTAAGGCCCTTTGAGAGATCAATAGATTCAGCAGAAATTCAGGTCATGTCGCCCTCTCATTCCTACCAGCCTGTTTTAGAATTTTTAAGCAGTCACTGTCATTCTTTTACTGATTAGATAACACATTTCAAGAAAAAATAGAAGTCTGTTTGATATCCAGTTAATGGAAGGAAATTGTCTAGGTATTAAAGCAGGAGAGTCAAGACTCATTCTGTTCTGGAGTCGCCAGATGCCCTTTTGCTGTCCTTGCTCTGCTTCAGCTTTTCTATCTTTACTGTGGGCATAATATTTAGTCACCTTTCAGGAGCATTGTACTTTCCTGCCAGCTGTCCCCCAACAGGTACTGGTGCCTGGGAGTATCCCACCCCAGAGACAACACTTTGTTTCCCCATGTTGAACTTCATGAGGTTTCTGTTGTCCCATTTTCCCAGCCTGTCAAGGTCCCTCTATGAATGGCAGTGCAACTGGTGGTGTTATCAGCAACTCCTCCCACTTTATCATCTGCAAACTTGCTCAGGGTGTACCTTGTCCCATCATCCAGCTCACTGGTGAAGATGTTAAGCAGTACTATGCCCAGTGCCAATCCCTGAGGCACATCACTAGTGACTGGCCTCCAACTGGACTTTGTGCTGCTGATCAGAATCCTCTGAGCCCAGATCACAAGTCTTCAGTCTACCTTGCTGCCCCTTTATCTAGCCAGTACTTTATCTGTTTGTCTATGAGGATGTTGTGAGAGGCAGTGTTGAAAGTCTAAATAAAGTCAAGATTAAACAATGTCAGCTCCTTCTCCCCATCCGCCAAGCTAGTGGTTTCATCACAGAAGACTGTCAGATCTGTCAGGAATGATTCTGTCTTCCTAAATCCATGTTGACTAATCCCAGTCACATCCATTGCATTAATATATATATATTTGAAAGTGGTTTCCAGGAATATGATGTACTGGTTACTATTCCATCACAGTACATGCATGATGAATGTGAAGTTTTCCTCTGTAAATATGTGTATATGCATATACAAATGTATATACATATAAGGGTGAGTCAGCACACACAAATCTGAAAAGCCATAGGTTCTAAAAAATATAAAATAGTCACAAAAGGAGTCTGAAAGTAGGAATTTGTAAGAGAAAATTGTTGATGCAGACACAGGCCTAATAAGGTGCTGTATGTAGTCTCCTGTTAAAATGTACACGGCTCTGCTTATTCCATATTCTGTGAAACAAAGTCAAGGAGGAGTTTGAGAGTCATCTCCTAACAACAGCTTTCAGTTCTCTGGAGAGGCCCATGGCTGAAAACTACTCTGCTCGCATATCTTGACTCTGAAATATTTGAACTTAAAGGAGAGAATAATAGCTGCAAGGTCTGTCTTTCTTCCTGTCTTCACCATGAGAAGGGATTCCTTCAGCAGTGTATTTTTTCTCCTTGTCTGGTTGATGAACTTCCCTATCTATTATCTGTGGTCTTTGCCCATTAATCTCCTTTCTAGTAAATCAGTTTGATTTTGACATTCTCTGTCTTTTGAACAAATACCCCAGGGTGGAATCAGAGCTTTGCTTTCTAATTCTGGAAATTAGTCAAACAGAAAGGTTCTTCTAACTTGCATGACAATTCCGGGACTGTCTGCATAGAACTGCTTTATTCTTTTGGACATAGGGGATTTTTTTCCATGTCTGTGGCATACTGCATAGCTTCACTTGGTGCAAAGGGCTGTCTCTTGTCCTCATATCTCCCATGTTGGGCTGAAACTCCAAGGAACTGTAAGCTTGATAATTTTCTGTCTACCAAAGACAAAAATTGGACACTTTGGACTTAATAGAGTAGTAACTCAGCAGCATATCTCCTGGTGGGTTAAAAATTTAGATTCAGTAGTGTCCAACTGTTTGATGGGATGGTAGTGTTACATTTAGGCATGGCACACACAGCACAGCATATGATAGCATTCCTCAAAAGCATGAAAAGAGCATTTTATCTCTCAGGATATATTACTACTAGAGCTTTCTGAGCTGCCATGGAAGTTGGAGGAGCTCCTTCCCCCAGCCTTTGGTCTACATTATGCTGGCAATTCTTTGTGGGGCCACAAAATTTCAGCGGTGGGAGTTCAGCTCTCTGGCTGGATTTCCCAAACAGCCCTTATGTGGTGCATTTACACAAATAACCGGGTGTTTTGGAGATATGAATGAGCAGTCAGGGTCAGACTGCCCTTGGACCAGCAATGGCACTTCACTGAGGCATTGAGAAGAGAACAAAATACCTCATTCTGCATAGCATGCAGTGCTTTTTAAGGTCACCAGGATGCAGCTTGAACAGAGGCAACTCTCAAGTAGGAAAAAATGTTCTAAATAAACAAAATCGAACCTACCTGCTTAGTTCAAGGCTGCACTTAAGAAAAATCAATTGGTTCTAGAAATTCACTGAGTCAGAAGGAAGGGTGACCTTGTGAGCAAGGTATGAAAGCCAGACACGTCAAGTTGAGCTCTGGTAGCTACAGCTTCCATCTGTGAAGGGTGACCATCCTGTGTCCCAGCTGTTTAGATCTGGGTTGTGGGCTGTGACACCCCTGCAGATCGCCCAATGGCTTGATTAGCTCTTAAAGGACCTCACCAGGTGAATGTCTAAACAAATCCCCCCATAGTCAAAGTCGCTCATAGAAATTTACATTTAGATAAGTGGCTTTCTGGTTTTAAGAGAGTGGCATGAGTCAGTCTCCTCCTGTTCTGGTGCCATCCCAGCTTAGGTAGCTGGAGAGCAGCAACACCCTCTCCTTCTCTCTCAGAGGGAAGCAGCAATGGCCCTGCTGATTACTTACAGAAATCTTCCATGAGTGGAGTCTACTTGTTTCCTACATGGGATGTGATCAGTAAACCTTGCACTGCTTTTGATAGCACTTGTAACCAGTGTCACCTGCCCACTTGTGAAGCTGCCCTGTCCCAAGAGCTGCTGTATGGTTGGAACCCAACCACTGTAGTGATGTAGGGAGCTGGAACATGTGAAACCACGTGCACCAGCCTTTGTTTTTGTTGGCCCCTTTGATCTCTTCATTGACTGCTCTGACCTTACCCAGAGCAAGGTGGCTTGGGCTAGGTTTCTCAGGAACATTTCTCTCCTGGGGGAAGTTCTCCTCTTCTAACTCTTCATTTCCAGTATTTTTCATCTGTGTGTGCTTGTGCACAACTGGAGAAACAGCGATGTCTTTACAAATGAATTATATCTTATATTTATTTTTCTAGAATAATATATTTACAGTTACCTGAGCTGCTTCTGACATTGCGAGCTAGCGTGAAGTCAATCACTCACTGACACCTTTCATCATGCTGTTTTATCAGTGGATTGCTTCAAATGCACTTATCTTGCAAATTGCACAGCAAGAATTCACTCTTCCTTAAGGGTAATTTTAAAAATAACTTCCAAAAAGACATTTTTTACTCCAAATTGCCTCTATTCTTTTTTTTCAAATAAAGGAATACTACGTACAACAGATGAAAATCCTGAATCCAAACATGTTTGGATTTCAAGCTGTTTGAAGTCTGGATCCAAAATACCTGGCTAGAGCTTCTTTTTCATTTTCCTTCACTCCCTTTAAGATTCATACATTTTCCTGAGGCTGATTCATTGCCAGTAAGCAGAAGAAAAATATACTGTCTTGCAAGGGAGGGAACCTTTTAGTGAGTAATTCACATTGGGAATAATCCAATTATAGGAATTATTTGAAAAAATAATGGATTCTGAGCTACCTTTTTACACAGCCAGTGACTAACTTTGAAGAAATAGAGAAATCTATGTAAATTGTAATTTTTTTGTGTTCTGTGGCTGGTGCTTAGCATGCTGAATGGCAGATGTTACTTATTTAAACACAAAGCAGGTTAGTCCTTTTCTTATCAAAAATGAGCAACAAGCCAGTTCCAAGAGATAATTTCTCCACAGGAAGAAAGCAGTAGTAGCATTCACCCCCACCTAATAATTATGGAAATGATGAGTGCATGATAGCTGATAGCCTGTGCCTTATCACATACGGGAGACTGGTGGACAGTGAGCTTGCGCTCTAGTGATCTCTGCCTTCCCCTTGGGCTTCGCAAGATCGCAGTGGTTCTTTGGTAAGCCTGGAGGTCTGCACCTCTGATGAATACAGTCAACAAGGGTTTGGACTTCTGTGTTCATGACAGAATCATTCATTAAGGTGAGCCAGCAGGGAAGCCCACTTGTTTCTAGGGCGCACCGTGCCAAGATAGCTCTGCCAGTGCAGACCTTTCAATTTTCACACAGCAATTCACCTTGCAGAACAGGAAACATAAAGCTGATTTTCTGCCTCCCTTTCTCTCACCCTGACCACTAGATAAAATCCCACTTGAGATTAATCATAGCTATTTCAAAGCAGTTCAGCTTCTCTTTCTAGCTCAGTCTGGCAGCTGAATTCACTGCTAAAGCTGAAGGACTCCAGCAAGAGATTTAAAAAGTATCTCACAGTTCATTAGCAGTCTTCCATCTTCATATCTCTTCACACTATTTCCAAACCATTTCATTATTTCTGTGGGACACAAACAACCCTGAGCTGCCTGTCTTGTTTAGCAGATGCATTTACTTCTTTATTCTTATTATCATCCATACCATTTTGCAGAGACAGATGCCATCTACAGAGCAGTTGAAGCCTAAACTTCTACTAGTCCTTGTAATAACCTTCTTCTTCCACCTAATCAATCAGCCTGTATTCACTGTGGGCTTTTAATGCTTGCTACATGTCACTGCTTAGCACAAAACAAAATACATCAAATGAGAGAGGAAGAGGTGGCAAAGAAAATGAATCCTGGTAATAGTCCAGTGTTATAAGTATGCATTAAGTAACAAAGAGTGCAGAACATAATTTTGTGTGGTTTCTTACTTAATACATTGCTGGATATTAATATTCACACTCTCCCTCAAACCCTCGACCTTGTATTTTTAGCTCTGAAACATCTGCAAAATGTATCTTTGGTGGTCTTAGTGACCATTGGAGAACTCAGAGATCAGGAATACCTTTGAAGATGAGCCCAGTGCTCCAGAGTTATTGGATCTGAAAGGCAAGCATGCATTCCAGCCAACAGCTGACTCCACTTAGGCTGCCTGCACCATGGTAAAGCCAAGGAGCCATGTGTGAGACCAGCTTGGGTCCAACAGGTGTATTGATGCCAACTGTGCTCCACAAGGAACCCGATACACCAAAAATGGCCTTTATTTCTGTGGAGCAATGTCTGAGCTAATACATACTCTTCAACATACCCTGTCTTGGCATCCATGACATGGATAACATGCAGCCCAGATGGTCCAGTGATGGGCAATTCAGAAATGCTTCTGTAAGTGCAAAAGATTCCAGAGCTGGTTGGTGTTGCTCAAGGAAAGAAAGCGATGGGAGCAATGTGAGGGATGTTTCAGTGCCAACGTGTTGCACATGTTGCCAAAATAGGCAGGAACCTCCTGGGGGAGGCTGTACTAAACTTTCCACCACACATAGCTGGATCTGTTACATAGTGAAATAACTTGGAAACACGTAGAGCATAAATATGTGTACTTTTTTGCCTTCCCAGCCTGAAAAAATACACTCCATTTTTCTCCTAGGCTGACAGAAGTGTTGCTCGCTTCACATGGTTTCCTTCACATCAAGTTCTTTCTGAAACATCTTTGAGTGAAACAAAACTGATTAATCTGCCTTGGCACTTCAGTGATTTTTTGGAAACATTGCTCATGAGCTAATCAATCTGCTGGATTATTTATGCTTTTATTACTCTGATACGCAGAGATCTTTCACCCTCTCTCATCCAAATTGCCGAATATTTTCTACAAGCTGTTAAAAGAGAGAGCACCATGCTATTGCTAATCCAGAGTGTCCACAGCCTTCAGAAAGACTAGGGTTGCCAGGTGATGTTTATGCATTTACATGAAGGCAGCTCTCTGAATATGTGTATACCATGGTGCAAAGCTTATGAATTTCCTAACCCATCTGATTTTAGTAGCCCCTGCAATGAGCTAAAGATAGGTACTGTAATCAAGTGTAGTCTGATTTGTGCTATTATCGCCCTCAAACATCAGCCACGTGTGTTTGAAGGCAGGAGATTCCAAGCAGTGTCACCAGTGCCTGGTGACAATGACAGCACATCACAGGAGGAGTTGTGCTGAATGAGAAGCTCTGTTAGAGTAAGAAATGTCTTGTCATGGTAATAGCCACTTTGCTAGTGTCTGTCTCCATGCAGAGGTTTTGCCTCAAGCAAAATTTTTGCCCAAAAGCATTTGCATACAAATTTAAATGAGTATAATCTGTTTGTTTAAGCCTAGACTTGTAACTAGTCCAGATTCTAGGACTGATGGCTCCCAGGAGGACGTACTGACTGAGTAAAGGCAACCTGAGAAAGAAACATGCTACAAAACAGCCTCAAAATTTTAGTAACTGTCTACAGGAGATGCTTTGGAGACAGCAGGGATGGTTCAAAACAGGGCCAGGGACGGAGGAAACAGCTGAGCAGTGGAGAGCATCCAGAGTCTGGTGCTTGAGCTGTCTTCCTGGCCCTTTTTTATTTGGGATTTGTGAGGAACTATATGGTTTTCTTGGGTTAATGTCCTCTTTAATCACAACTATGTCTGGAGAGCCTTCCTAAGACGAGGCACGCCTTGCTGGGCAGCACAGACCAATGGCAAATCTCAATCCCAAAGTATTTACATCTGAAAAGACAAGGCAGAGAACGAGTTAGGAGAAGGAGAAGAAGATGAGGGAGCACTGGCAAGGAGAAGGTTAGATCACCTGAAAGCAAAAAAATCAGGTCAGGCTAGACTTCAAAATATACATTTTGTTGCACTTAATATGACGTGCAGCAGCTCTGAAAAGGCAGCTAAGCTCAAAGAAAAGTGCTCCCCTGTGCTGTCATGCCTCTCTTCTTGGTTGGACTGAAGAAGGTGACACGAGTTTCAGCCCCTGAGACTCTGCACTGTCTCTCTAAGGTGATGAATGCAGGAGATGCCACAGAGGTTAACACAGCAAAAAGCAGTTTTTGAAGCCTCTGGGAGAACAATTAACAGCTCAACCACCAGGAGATGTAGGACAGGGAGAGAGGAGGTCACCAATAGGCAATGATTAGGTTATCTAAAAGACAAGAAGAGGAAACAGCAGGATGAACCAGGCTATGGAGGTACTTGGGAATTAAGACTAAACCATTTAAGTTATGGTATGGGAGTCCAGGACACAACTGGAGAGAACGGCTCACTCAACTTGTCACACATGTGCGGACTATCAAACTGTGGTGCCATCTTTTTTGTAGAAGGGATTTTTATGATATGGTTGGATGGTTACGCAGTGGAGCAATGGTAGATAAACCACAGCAGCAATTAAGGACAAGATCCAGGAGCCAGGCTACATGCTGTGCTGCCCACAGAACTGTGCTTTTTCCATGCTTCTGGGAGAGGGGCACTCAAAAAGCAGCAGATTGGGCGGAGTGTGTGTCAGAGGGGATAGGAACTGGGAGAGTGGAAGAGGAGCTGAGAGATGGGCAGATCAGAGAAGACATGAAGACTTGGGAGGGCCTGTTTGTCCAGGATGAGAAGAGTACTGGAGCTCGGAAAGCCTGTGCAGACCCTAGAGTGCCACCCAAAGAGCTGCCCAGCCAAGCTGGTGGCTCCCAGTGAAGGAAAGAAAACTTTGTGGAAAGACCACCCTGCTCCTGTGGCTGGAGTTAACTTTCAGAACAGAGCTGCAGATGGCATCTCTCACTCTGTTGCTTGTCCTGTCTCAGAAAGGTCAAGTTGGGGGTTCCAGCCAAGGTGGTTGACTTCCAAACATTCATATACCATCCATTCCTGAAAGTCCTGTGGCACAAGGTTTGCTGGGGTAGGGTGGGAAGGGGTAGGATGGGACTTTTCTCCCTACTACAACCTCTGCTGACACAAAGCTGCACGATCAGTTGAAGCGGTGAACTTCAGGGAGGAACTGTTCTTTGGGTGCCTTTCAGGCCTATAACACAAAATTCAGTGATTAAAAGAAGAAAAGGAGCTTCTCTGTTTTGTCATTTGGTCACATCTATGCTTGCTTCCCGCCAGCTTGTCAAAGCTTAGTGACAACAGAAGGATCCTGCCAGTCTTGCTGCCAGCTCCTCTAATAGCAACTCTCAATAAATCCTTTTTTATATTTTCTCCTAAGTGGACCTGAACCAGAACCTTGGATCTGAACACCTCCAGAAGACAGTGAGAGAGGAGTGTTAGTCCAAATCAGAATTGAGTTCTGCTTGATTTTCTGTTGGAACTAGTCTCAAAATATAGAATGAGCCTTCAGGGTACTTCTGGATGTCCAAAACCCAGAGCTGGGTCTGGATCTGCAGAGTGTGCCTGAACACTCACAAGGCACCAGGTGACTCTGATTTGCCAAGATATTGCTTGTCTGATTAGCTGCAGAAATAGGTACTTTCAGGCCATCATGAATGTGAAATAAGCTCCATTAGTACAAACCTCCCGCTTTTATGTAAGAAAAACACTTTTACAGGGGTTGAAACAAGCACTTTGAACTCATATGTTCTAATGGGCTGAGAGCCATCCATCAGCCTATGGCTGAGTCATAAGCAGCAGCTCATTATGCATCAGTATCTTGATTGCTTGTTGCTTTGATGAGTGTTGCTGCTTGCACTTTGATATACTGATATTTGCAATGGCAGTTGCTTTTAGCTTTCTTACTGTTATTATTGCTACTGTTAATTGCAGTCTAATGGCTGTCCACAGTGGCCCCAACCAGAAAGTCCGAAAGCCTGAAACCTAAGGAGTGATGCTACTCATCCACTGCATCAGTGCATGGAAATATGGTGTCACAGGTCATAGAAACACAGCCACAACAAGGTTGATGGAGGTTGTTCTGTCCACAGGATGGGCAGTGCTGTCACTACATGAGAAGCAACTGCCATTTGCAGGAGCTGAAGTGTGAGGTCTTTAGGAGTCCTGGTGCGCTGGAGTAGGAGGAATGTGGGCAGATTTGCTCTTGTTGAGCTTCCAGATAGCAGAGCAGAGCTATGCAACAGTTGTTTTGGGCATATGTCATTGCAATTGAAGAAATCACCTTGGATGAGAGGTTCTTTTCTATGCCTGCATGGGTGTCCTGTGTACACCTGCTTTTGTGTAGAAAAGGATTGTACACATAGAGGCTCAGGAAGTACAGAAAAGTGTCTACTGAAAGCCACATCTCAAATGGCACCACAGCTAACTCCCCAGCATTGTCTTCTAAAGCTAAGCTTGATGGTGTATTTTAATAGTACTGACCCTGCACAGTGTAACTACTTTCTTCTGGAAGAAAAATTCTTCTCAAGTTTATCACTGAAATCTGTTATTGGAAAACATGGAAATAATTGCTCAATGCTCTGATTTCCACCTAATCTTTTCATCCCGAGAGGGACTTGTACCCTAATTGGGTAGGACTTATTTTTTAAAATAGAAATTTAAATTTAATTATTTATTTTAACTTTTAATTCCTTTAAAATTTTTTCTATTTTAATCTTCCATCCTATTTTTAATTTTATAGCTTAATATAAGTGTGGCTATTGTTGTTGATAGGATGTAAATATCCTGATGAGCTATTTCTCCCAGGATTTTTGGCTTTAACTAGTTTTGCTTTGTACCACTAGCAGCCCATTCCTCAGATGTGCTCCATAAATGTAATCAGACATTCCCTTGTTCCGGTTTATGGCACTCTGGAGATAAATTTACCTGCTCAAGTCTGAGTCATCATTTCATCTACATCACGTTGTGTACACATTCTTCTCCCTAACCCAGCCGTCCCAATCTTCTTGGCTCTTCCTACATGCCATTAAGCATTTGCATTGCTTGTCCCCAATTGCTCTGCTTTCCTCTGCATTCTCTGCAATAGCAGAGCTGTAAAAGAACAGAGTGTTTCAGGTGAGGGTGTGCATCAGGTTATATAAAGGAATTTACAGATTTTTCTGCACTAGGCTGCAGAAATGTACTTTCAAGTGAAGCTGGCAACGTGGCAACATAACAACCCAGTAGTATAATTCAGAGTGCCCATTTGCTTGTGAAGTCCCCAGCCTTTGTCAGCATTGCACTTTGCCTGTTCACAGCATTCCCTGACTGCCCACTCAGTGGGATGTATAATTGCTTTGCTCCTCAGACGGCTGGTTCCAGCTCCCAAGCCTGTCCCTACACCTGGTGGGGATCCTTCTGCTCTCCCTTTTCTGCTCTATGAGCGATTTGCTGACAGCCACTGGTCTCTGATGGATGGAAGAGTCTCATTTCATCCCAGCACAGCGTCACACCTCCAAACCATGAGATCTTTTTCTTACCAAAGGCTGAAGGTGACCTGTAATGCCCTGACAGAACATCCCAGCTTCCCACCTTATGGTCATTGCTATGACATTCATCTCCAGTTTCATGCAATTACTCTATTGGATCCTCCTTTTTCTTGTGATGAGACTATAACATCAAGTCTCATTACCCTTTTACCCAGAATAAGAAGGTCCAGACCATTTCAAAAGCAAACAATTGACAGCGGTGGGCAGGTGCTCACCATATCTAATATACGATTTGTGAACACCAGTAGAGTTTTACTGGGAGATTATTTCACCTTCCACAGCTACTGCCTCTCTGCCAATAATTATTAAAAACTCCTTTTGCTTTGGATAGTATTATTTCCCTGCCAGCACAGGGAGGCTTTATGTTTGAGGTTAATAAAATGTAACGTTTCATTCCAAAGTTCACAGTTTGTGTCTCATGCTGTAACACTCTGCTTAGAAACATTGTCCTCTGGGGTGGAAAATGGCATTAACACGGAAACCCTGCTCTGGAGCTGTCCGTGTCTGTATCTGCTTTCGTGCAGAGCCAAAAAAGGGGCTCCCCATCTTAGCAGGCTGCAAAGCTTTAAGAATTACAATGAACTAATACAACTGGACAAAAAACGTCAGGAAAAAAACCCTGTGTATTTTTCAAAAAGTAGCAAAAAAAAGTTTCTTTTACTCTTAAAATAGTTGCTTGTAGTTGAGAGAGATTTTGATTTCAGTATATGGGGACGTGTTCTGTGGCATCTACTCTGATGTGAGCTTTAAACTGTTGACTGAAGGAGTCAGTTTGCTGTCTGAATCCTTACCCAGAAAAGCAGGGTGCTCCTTGACTGCAGGTAGATGAACATAGACAATAGGAGAACACCCAAATCTTCCTCCTTATTGTGAGATTGAGGCTGATAGCAGTAAAATGAGTTTTTCTCCTAGTTGAGGAGGAAAATAAGGGTGAATGTGGGTAATGGAGGCAAGGTCAAGCAGCTCAGAGGTCAAGCTTGGAGATGGATGTGGAAGAAGGAACAACCCCTTTTAGGGATTATTTATTCCTTTTAAAATGTGTAAGGCAGCTTTATTTAGTAAACATAAATATGATTAAAGAAACCAATATATAAGAAGAAAATAAGAATTTTTGGCCCTAGATGTCTAAAAGTGTAGCATTTGGTGAAGAGGGAGTGGGAGGGTAGCAGCCAAGAAGTCAGCAGCAGCAATGGGAAATCCATTTTGGAGTGCTGAAGTTCAGTGCACCTTCCTTATCATCTCATCACCTCAACAGTTTAGCAGCTAACATTCTCCCTGGCAATCACATACAAGAACAATGTCATACTTTGAGAAAAAAAGTCTGAATGAAATCATTGCTGTTCCAGTTTATGTGAGGGATGATAACATTTCTCCTACACACATGGTAAATAGGACAGTTTTTTACAATCTTGCTCAACAAAATCACCTTTGTTGACATGAGACATCATTACCTGCCCAGAGGGCTTTGGAACAGACCTGTGCACACAGAGGGGACCTGCAGTGTTGATCAGGTACGCGGTGATAACAGGGAAACCCAGTGAAGAAAGTGAGACAGCCCACACTGGGATGGCTTTTGTTTCAATCTGCTAACATCTTTTTCATCTCATTCTTCAAGGTGCTACATAAGCAGCATCATCCCACATCATCCCAACAATATAGATGGGGAAACTGAGGCGGCTGGAATCAGCTTTGGATTCAGGGACTTAAATGCATCTGCCTACCTGTGGCTAGGGACCTAATCACCGATTATAAGCAATGCAGATATGGGGTGTGATTCATCTACCTGAACATGTTCATCTAGTGCCACTGGAGTTCCTTCGAGTCTGCTCTCTGTGCTTGCTCTACCATTGTAGAAGGGCACATGCCTCTGTTTGTTGTTGTACTATATATAGCAGCCCCATAGGGATGCTCCAGGTAACTCAGGACACGCAAAAATGATAGTGAGTGCTTATGTGTGGGCAACTGAATCAAGCCATGGTTGTCCAAGCGTGGAGCTGGTTCTCCCCGGAGGGACTATTGCAAGGACACAGAGCAGAACTGGATGGAAAAGCCAAGCTGCAGCCTGCTGCAGAACTCATGGCAGGAAGATGAAGGGCAGGTGGTGGGAAGAGGACTAGGAAAGGCCACCAGGCAAGGTGAAAGATGAGATTTCAGCAAGTGGGTTTTTAACAGCTGTTTTGGGAACCTGAGGGAATTTTTATTGGCCAGTGTGATGAACCTGCCCAGTTACAACCAGTCTCCAACAGACTGACCCACAGTGTCCCAGATCTGCTCTCAGTAGCCTTGTCTCTCAAGCCAAGTGCTGTTTTGTGATGAAAAGGGCTGTGCTTGGCTTTGGAGGTGTTCCTCGTCAGGGCATGTAATAACTTAAATCCCATGTGTGCTCCCTTGCAATCTTTTATGAATCAGGGTCATCGTATCCCAGTGTTTACTTTTCATATGGATTCAGAGTAAAAGTAGGAAGCATTTACCTTTTTCTGCTTTTAATGACAGATTATTTCTACAATTCCCAGCTTTGTAAACCTCACCTGTTCAGGCAGTTTGGTTTCTTCATGCACAGGAAGGAAGGAAGGAAGGAAGGGAGGGAGGGAGGAAGGAAGGAGTGAGTGGCTGTGGACTCTGTGGGTAGAAGCCACTGATGGAGAAGAGCTTTTCACTGTTGTCGTATCAAATCTCCAGCTCCTGTCTCTGTCTTACTGTGAAGTGTCACATATGGATGAAGGCATCCCAGTACTTCTCACCTAAGCTGAAAAATTGAATTGAGTACTGTCTTTACACTTCATAATGTAACCCTGTACAGTCATACCACTAGAGACCCAAAGTCAGATCTTGTTGGGCAATTTCATATTTGAAGGCAGCAATGCTACTTTCTGCTCTGACAAAGCTGCAGAAGCTGGCTAGGGGCATCCATGCAGGTGTCCCTTTGCCATACCCATTAACTCCGGGTACAGTCAGAGGGCTGGATTAGTGCTGAGCACAGTGAGGAGTGTAGGACAACCTGCAGATAGACCCAGCCACATGACTGTCACATTGGGCATGAAAACATATGTGAGAGCATGACAAGATTATCTTGTTTCTGCACAGGGGTTTTGGGTACTTTGTGGGATTTAAAGGGCTGGGGGCTCTGTGGTGCTCAGGTGTCATAATCCTAAGGTCAGTGTATATCTCCAGCAGACGTCTGAATGCCTTGGAAGGAACTGTCTGTGACATGAGCTGTTGTGATCTTTTATGGCTCAGAGCAGTGGAAGGTCACAAATATTGTAATATAGAGTTCAGGATCCCAACCTTTTTTGACATATAGGCTGACACTGCACTAAGACTCAAGGCAGGAACTATCTCTTGTCTGCATTTGGCTCATAACCAGTCTCTGAGTGCCTTTTTTTTTCACAATCTTTTTTGCTAGGAGCTCATTTTACTGTGTTGTGTGAAATATTTCTTAGTCAGGCTGACCAGGTTTTTCTTTCCAATATTATGCTCTTGCATTTTGGCAGTCAGGTGAGGCTTTAACTTTTGCTTTGCCATTGATTTGTATGCCCACATCTTCACTGTCCTCAGCTGCTGCTGAGAACTGAGCCCTATAAGGGCATTTGGGGTGATCTCCCTGCACCAGTAAGTGATAAGAGCTCAGGTCATGGGTTGAATGACACAGGGAGCAGGAGCCACCTCAGAGTCATAGCTCAGGGAAGAAGGAAGGCCGATGAGTGTTTGGTTATAGAAATAGCCTTTCTTTGTGCTGTTTTGGTTTTTGGCTTTTCAGTCTTTGGGAGAAAAATCCCTCTGTCAGATTACAGAAATGAGTGTCTGTGTGTGTGCAGATATATATGACCAACTGTGAAAAATTATTCAGGAAGAGTTGGTAATAGGAGAGCTTTGCCTTCTGTTTTAGATCGACAGATGTGTTATGAGCGGTTGAATGGCTCTAGAGCTGGTCAGCGCTGGAGTGGGATGACCAAGGTAAACAATGAGCTAGCTGGGTGGGGGTGTGGCTCGGAGTGGTATGTCCTGCACAGAACCAGGATGAAGTCAGACATTTCCTTTAAAATATGGCTTAAAGCTGTTGTCCCACTTGCCAGGAGTTACTGACCATTCTATGGTCTTTTTCATGAAGTGATGGATGTTGGGACCTCATTGCTGTGTCCTTGCTCCTGTCAACCTCCTTGAATTTCCTCTTTCTGTTAGAAAAATTGTTCCCCTCTTTAGGATGCTACAGGAGGTGGATGGCTCCACCACCCAAAACCCTACACAAGCTCTGAGCTCCAGTAAGAGTGGGTAGTGTAGGAGGTAGAAGCAAAGGCTTATTTTTGTGGAGCACCACTCTAGGTGGTATATTTTAGACAGATAACGTCTGTTTCTCTGCCAAATGCAAACTTAAATATACCCCCCTCCTTGTAAAATTATATTTGTATTTTTTTTCTTTAAAATTACCATAGTCTCCATCTGGCAGCATCCTCCAGGACTGAGCGGTTTTTGTGTGGATATTGGGATCAGGATGCAGAGTTCAGCCTCTTCTTGCACATCCCATTTTGGGTTTTGCTTTCTGTTTATGGGGTAGAAATAAATAAATTCATGCCATCTGCCCCCACTTTCAAAAGAAACACATCTGCCTGAGAGAGCAGCAGAGGGATGCGTGGGGCCAGTGAGGTTTCCAGCATCCTGCATCCCTGCACGTCCCCAGGAGAGCAGCCAGTGTGCTCTGCACTTCCACAGAGGTGCCAAAGGATGGATGCAGGAGCCAAACTGCAGGCATCAAGTTTGGAAAAATCTTGCAGGAATCTTGGCACTCGCCTCCGAGCCTTGCCTGGATATAAACAGCAGTTTTTCTCAGAAATCTGCCTACAGATTCCCCCTCTTCATTTTCTCTCCTGATTGCATCTCCAGATGAGAGCTTTAGTGCTTCACAGTATTACAAGTTGTTTTTAATTCCAAATGGCAGCAAGAGGTCTCCCTACCATACAGTGCGTATATAAATAATATATATGGCTTTGGAAGGTTATAAAATTAGGTGTGGCATACCTCCTTTCTTGTATAGCACTTTTCTTCCCAAAAAATAAAGTCTGATTTTCTTTGAGAACGTATCCAGTCCTAATAAAAGGAAAGGAGACCAGATTGCTGAATGCCTGTACCACAAAATCTCTTGTGGAGGCTTCCTGAAACATCAGCACTACAGTTGTTTTTGAGTTTTGCACAAGAAAGGAGAGCAAATGCCCCTGTGTGCAGTTTAAAATCTGGCACTGGAGCATTTCCTCTCATCTTCAACTTCATATTTGTCTTTCCTGCTCCCTGCTGCACTCAAAATATTTCTTCTGCTGTGGTGGTTTTCACATAACCTCTTTGGCAGCCACAGGAGAAGTTCTTGCGGCTCAGACTGTGTTGGCACTTAGGCCCCTTGAAACATCAGCTACTGCATCTGACTTAATGAAACACACTGAGCAGAAGTGGGGAAGCTGTCTGCCAAAAATAACTTGTGCAAGTGGTTTTAGGTTATATCTAAGCTGTTGGAGCCCAAAAGCAATTCCCTGCTTCAGGGTCCTGGGATGGTCTCCAAAGTGCAAGTCAGGCCAAGACCCAGGGATGTCATATCCCTCTTCTTTACTTTGGAAGAAAACCCGGGTGGATGGAGGGAGCAGGAGATGTTCTAGTCTGTCCTCAGTCTTAAGGGAAAGCAGATCTGTGGGTGTCCCAGCCCCCTGGGTTTGTCAGGGACTTCATGTCATCTTTAGGGCTCTGCCAGGTGTGTTATAGGAACAGGGAGAGAGTATAGGGTGAGAGAAGAGCGGTTTATGGGTTAGTGCCTGGTGAGCTGAATGCCAGACCCAGTTCTGGTACACTGAGGGCTTAGGGCTGCTCTCCAGCTCACCTCCCTGGAGGTAAATTGAAAAGAAAACTGTTCTCGGCTTCCCGTGTTCTTTGTGAGATGCCCAAAGACTACAGAAATAGTGCTTTATAAGGTAGGTCAATGCACTGTTGAGTAATATAGAGCAGAAAAACAGGAAATATAGATAAGCGTTATCTTTCCTTTGTGCATCTTAGAGTCCTTTAGAGGCTCTAAGTTCTGATTTATACAAGAAACATCCACGATCCTAATAAAGACATGTTTTTAATGGGAATGAACTCATTAAATAGAAGAACAGCTTACATTGATTTCAGTCAAATCCTTACTAACTCAAATTAAAAACATATAACCCACTGCTTAGCAAAAATAAAAACACTAAATTGTTTTTAAATGGCTTCACTGTAAATGGTTGCACTTTTTATTGAGAAATAAGCCTCAAGATTTGCAGAGGAGTTAATCTCTAAGCAAGCCATTTTTGGGGTGGCAGCAGGAGGTACTCAGTGCCTCTGAAAATAGGGTCCTGATTAACTTCTTCTCACAAAATCCTAGAAAAATAGAACTGGAAAAGATCTTCAGAACTGCTCTGGTTCTTCTACCAACAAATATGTATACATAGAGGATGGTCTTATACATAGATACACACATGCATGTATAAATCATTGCTGTGTTTTGTGCCTTTGAGGATCATTTAACTGAAAAAATCACTTCCTCAGAGAGGTAAATGATTCAAGTGGAAACACACTCAAGGGGAAATGTTTGCATTAAAGCCGATGAGAGGTTCAGGTTTTTAACCAGGAGCTATTTATTTACTGAGTCTTTTACTTTTTTTTTATAATCCCTTTGCTATTACTAGAGTTATTTGTGCATGGACTGTGCATAATCTGGGGTTTGAGAAACTGCTTATCAATGCTGTGAAATTGAAAATTGAAGCCATGCCTTGTAAGAATACTTAAAACTAGAAAATGGGCATGAAGAAAGCAAAATCTGTAGAAAGGCAAAAGCATTTGGATCTGACCTGTCTATCCTGCAAGCTTTATTCAACACTTACTGTTAGATTATTGTGTGGCAGGGGGAAGAAGCTTACAACATCAAGACTGTTCACCAGCTGTGAGAACTTTCTAGGCTTGGTCTAAAACAGGGACCAAGATTTGAAGATGCCTGGGGAGATTAAGAGATGGGGCAGGCTGACAGGCATAGGGTCGCTTAAGGAAAGAGGTGGGGCTGAGTATCCTCATCAGAGTATCTTGTTTGTCTCCATCTTCGTTTTCCTTTCTCAGATCCCACAGTCCCATCTGGTGAAGATGACTCTTCTTTTCCAAAGGGGTATGAGCAGCTTTCCCTAAGGAAAAAACCCCTGACTCCCATTGAAACGCCATGGCTTTGCTTTGATTATTTATCAGTTTACTATTTCAAGTGCCAGTTGGCGTAAGTGTTTCATGTTTGGATGTCAGTGGCAGTCAGGAATGGGTTCTTCATTCAGCTCCATGAGATGTATTCCCTCTACTGTGGGGATAGCAGGAGCATTGCAGTGTGTTAGTCGTGTCCAGCCAGCCTTTCTCTTGTATTTTCCAGGGTAGTCCCTCCAGTTACCCTGAAATGGAGAAGGGGTGTGATGGCTCCAGGGATACTGGTGACCACCTGTGGTAAGTTTGGCTGGGTACAAACAACTGGTAACACTTTTCTTGTTATGAAAAAAAGATACCTATAGCCAGTGTGTGCTGCTGGTGTATGCAGCTTAGCATCACCCAGTTCTGACCCATAGGTGTTCACCTTGTAAAATCAGGGCCTTTGTGCAGATACACCCTGCAAATGTGTTTTCTCCAGATGAAGAAGACACTATTCTTTTCCTTGTTGGTGGCTGGCAATTAACATTGCTGTAATCCACTCTCCATGCCTACCAAATAGCAGTCCAAACACATGCAAGGCCTGTTGTCTCCTATTGCAAAGGAATGAGGAAGATGCTCCATGCAGAGGCAAAATCAGGTCACTGAAGAGGCTTTCACTTTCTGCATGAGTACTTTCAGGAGAGGACAGGCCTGTCCCTCTGCGAAGTGGGGCAGTAGGGAAACCCCATGAATACCAGCTGTTGGAGTTTGGATGCAAGCAGCTTGGCGTTTTGCAAGTAGGAAGGTGGCCGAGCTGGTTCCTTGGAAGAGATTTAAGTAGCACAGATGTGGAGGGTAGACAAGAAGATCTGGGAGGTGATTCCAAGCCGTTGATGCAGCAGATAGGTAGGTGTAGTGATGACAGTGAGAGGAGGCAATGAACCAGTGGGGAGGATAATGTCATTGCCAGGGCTGATGGGAAGAGACAGTGGTAGAAGGCTTAACAAATTAAGAGTATTTACTCTTTCTTTGCAGGTTTTGGAAACTGAATGCATCTGGGGCAGAAAATTTGCCTGTCACTCAAGAACTGTGTTTGTGACACTTAGTAAAGGTGGAAGTGAGGCTGGCTGAAATTATTCTGAATTTCCATACTGTGCATAATTCAGATGAGCATCAGGGATTTCAGAAAGACCATGCCTCTGCCCTTCCCTGTCCATCTGGTACATGCATAGGCAAAAATGCACATTCCCTAGAGAATTCACAAATCAGAGAAAAGAGAGAAGAAAAACTGTTTGTTTGGTTGTTTTGTCTTTCATAGTGTTAATCACCATGGTATCCAAGTGCCTATTTGTTAGGCTTGCATAGATCATCATTGCTTTTGTAACAGCCTGCTGGGGGAAGTTTTGTCTAATTTATTGGGACACTGGGCAGGCAGGAATTTTCAGTGCTGTGCTCCCTGATGCTGAGCCTCCCTGTCCAGGGTAGGGCTGCAAGGGAGAGCCGTGGGTGCAGATGGGGAGGGCTAGGGGTGCGTGTCTTGGCACATTTGGCGCTGTGCAGCCCAATGGTTTTATGGAAATGCAGTGTGATGGGACTGGTATAGTGCCAGGATCCTGCACAAAGCTCTCTGGACCTATGTGTTGATGGAGAGCAGTCAAGAAGCATGCAAAGAGAGGACAGGGTGTGATAGGGAGATGGGGAACGGTCCATGTGAATGCACAACATGAGCCTTTAATCCTGCCTGAATGAAACATGAGACTGGTTAGAGGCAAGCATAGCTAGAAACAGCATTCCTTATCCTCTTATGAAACTTCTAGACTGACTTTCCTTTGCTGACCTGATGCCTTAGTTTAACCAGACTCTTCCTTTTGGGTAGCTACTGCTTATTTTTCTTCCTGTGTCTTCATCTGCATGCCTCTTGTAAACTCTCTGCCATAGGAATTGATAGAAGTGCCTTGTGCTGTTCATTCCTGCTCTACTTTAAAATGATTTTCTGAAGTCTGGGAACAAAATTATGGTATATTTGGAAATACATAGAAAATGTCCAGGTGTCAAGGGATTTAAGGATTGGAAAATATATGGGCTACCTCGGAGGTAAGCCTTTGAATATTAAAGGCAGAAAACCTGCCAGGCCGCTCTGCATAACACGCTATACAATCTATAATTTCAAGGTGCCTGTTACCATGGCACTTCTTGGAAAAGCTTAGCAATATTAACAGCAAAACAGCAGCTGTGGGTTAAAGCAAGAATTGCAGCTCTGGGCTCAGGCACACAGTTGCTGCACCTCAGCTGACCATGTACTGAAGTGCAGGACTGTGATAATTCTCTTACTCCACCACAAATGCATGTTAAAACTCAGCATCTTAAACCTCTTGCACTGAGGTTTTAATCTGAACTTGCCTCATAACTAAAGTCCAGCTCAGTTGTGCTGCTTGATTGGGACTCACAGTGGTCCATTAAACCTTGTTGACGTGGCTGTGTCTCTACAGTGGGAATTCATGATCTGAATTCCTGTCGGAGCTCTCTTTGTGGCTTGGGTAACTCCTGAGACGTGAGATTCAGCTGACCAACTCTAAGTGTCTGCTTCTGAGCTGGTCCCCTTCCAGTTATTAAGAATGGAGAGAAATTGGCTCCCCTGGATGTGGTATGTCTCATTCTAAAGTAAATCTTTAAAATAGGCCAACTGAAATATTTCCTAGACTCTAATTTTTCTCCACTGGCTATAAAGGAAATCTTGAATCACTGGCTGTTAGTGTAGGCAACAATATTACAGACATTTCCACAGCTCGGTGAATCAGATGGAGGCTTTTAGTGTAATTTGAGATGCTCCAGGGACCTGAGACATCTGCATGGGGTTGGCAGGGGTGACATGAGGCCAACAGGAGACACATGTCTTTCAAGAGTGGCAGCTGGAAGCCAGGTTGCAGAGAGTGTCTCAAATGGCACAAAATGCTGATTGCTGGAAACTGAATAGGGCCCTTTGTTTGGGGTACAGCTCCAGACTAAGGCACTTAGATATCTTCAGGTAAGTGTCTGCATGCAAACTCTGTCTCTAAGGACCCAGGATGTATCATAAGGGTCATCACAGCTGCTTGTACATAGGTATGCAGTACTATTTGAGATGTCCTACAGTTCCCACCTCCGGCTGCTGTTCCAGAAATGTGCAAATGCTGCATCCTATCAGTGCACATTTCAGACATGCTAGGGTGTACCAAGTAGCAGAGGACATCCTGATGAATTGGATCCTGGCCTTGTCAAGCATAGTCAGTGGATCCTAGAGAGGAATCATCTCACCTCAAAGCAGATACCCTGTAGCTGGCCAGATGAATCACTCTTCAAGGGCCGTTGACTGTATGGAATCAGTCTCCATTGATTACCAGAGAATTTAAAGGCCTAGGGCTCAGTTCAGTTGCCCACGCCTAGACATCTACGGTCTCTTAAGGGCTCTAGGGTATCTGAGATATCTGCATGGGGTTGGCAAATATGACACAGAACATGGGGTAGACCTGTGCCCTCCTGAACCAGCAGCTGAATGTAACCAGCACGTAAGGTACCTTAAGGTATCTCAGATTACTCTAGACACTTATCTGTGAGCAACTGCTTGAGTAGAGCCACCTAAATGGATCTATCTAATTAAATCTTTCTCTTAAAGACAGATGCAATAAATCCCAATCTTTACTACTTTCCTTACTTCTACTGGGCTTCCTTTATATGATGCTCAGCCTAATGGGGAGCTTGTTCTTGGTTGAGGCCTTACAGCACTGCAATGATGACGAGAGAAAAATAATACCATAGTGGAGGCAGTCTGCTCTGATCAAAGTTCCCCTAACTCTATGTCATACTCCTGAGTGTGAAGAATGTCTTTCCAGTATGGCTGAAGCCTGCAGGGGCTCCTCAGTCACCACTGAGAAAGATTCAGTTAACTTCAGATCTCAAGTTCAATTGCACTCAGACATGTTTAGCATTTTTATCTGAGTAATGAGAGACAAAGAATTAATTAGGTATAGGATCTTTCAGACACCCAGTTGTTTCTACAGCTCTAAAACAAACAAACAAAAAAGAACTGTGTTGGTTGTAAATTCCTTAGATATACTGAGAAACAGTGCCTCAACTGCTAGAGCCCAAACTTCCTTGTCCACCTGTCTTTCATCCCAAGAGAGATCACTTTCTGCATATCCCCAGGGCTGCAGTAAAAGCACTGCAGTTTCCATTGAGTGAGATTCACCTTAGCTGACTTCTGCTGTCTAAAATCCATCCAGAGCTTGTCTAAATTCCCCCACAATCACCGTAGCTGGAAAACATCAATCATCTTGCTTTCAGCCATAGTTACTCCCTTGTGGAATGAAAGCAGAAATATTTACTGTTTGTCTCTGTGGTTTGTTCTGTGGCTTAAGCCAATAAAATTTGTAGAACTGTATATGACCAATATATTGTTAAGATGGTTCATGGGAGAAATTGGAAAGATTCAGTCCATGCCAACTCATTTATGCTTTTTTGACATGGCTAGTGACACAAGTTTTACCAAAATGTACAAAGGACAACACCCTTGGGCCTGTCAGAGGTGGAGACAATACATCAAATATCTGCTTGGATGTGGCTACAGCTCACTATCTGTGCAATTATCTCCCTGGACATTTGTGTTATTGCCCAGTCTTGATTTGCTGCCAACCTGCCAACTCTCTCCTTTCTCTCAGACTCATTCAATTTTATTTCATCACCTTCCAAAGAAAGGCTTTGATCATGTTTTGGATACTGAAGAAGAAAGTGGCTGCTTCAGTGTCCCCTTTACCACATTAGCTTCATAATACTCCCCTCACCCATGACATCTTTATGGTACAGTAACTCTGGTAAAAAATCTACACCTGACACATTTACCTGCAACAGCTCACTATAGTTAAATAATTTTATTAATGAGCTGTGTTTGAATATTTGTAGCATTTTGCCTTGATTTTCTTTGGTTTGGTCCCTCAGAAAATCCCAGTTTTGTGTTTAAGGTTTCAGTCAATGGACTTCATTATAAATTGGAAATTCAAATAATTTGATATATTTTTATTTGCAATTTTGTTATTGATATCAATATTTGATTATTTGACATTTGTTTTCACCGGTTCTCAACAGATGGAGACTTTCCAGGGGAGAAGAGGTGGTTGTAAAGAGTTTTGATTCTGTTAGATCCACGTCCTGGGATGTGCCATCAGGATCCAGCGTGAGCTGAGACATCACTAAATTATAAACATTATAATCCAGCCCGCAGGGTAAATCACTGCACTGCGTCTTTCAGGAGAGATCGCAGCAGCTCAGGCAGCCAAAGATTTCAAAATATGTTCAACACCAGTGGTCCCACTGAGAAATGAATATGTTCTCACCAAAAACGTTGATTATGCAGAAAATGATTTTTTTCTTTGTCAAAAATATTTTGATGGAAATTCCCTATTGCTCTCTTGAGTAGAAGAGTTGTCGTGGGGCTGGAAACTACGAGTGGTGTTAACATACCAAAGATGTGGTTCAGGGCTAGCGTGGATTTCATTGTGGATTTTCTGATTCTTCATGATGATACACCCAGATGTGCCAGGGTTGGTGACAGAAGTGGAGTGTTATTCTCTGCTGAGGAGCACCATACTATTGCCCCGCTAGAGCTTTTTTACTAAAACTCCTGTGGCGTAGACACAAATGTTTTGTGACATTTTGTGGTTTTCTATTAATGAGGAATTCTAGATTTTGCTCTACGTAGTCAATTTAAAGTTCACTTTTGTTTTTCTGGACATTTTAACTCCTTCTGCTTCACCTGCCACAACCTCCTTTAGGCAACCCAGATTCAGCTCAGTCTTGTACAGCCCAGAGCGCTCAGAGGCAGAAGTGCCTTGATCGTGTGTGTGGAAATCACTGTGATCCCACAGGAATTCAAGAACAGATTCTAACTCTGCTGCCCAAGTTGCTGAGACACTGAATTTCAGACCTCATTTAAATTCAGTATAAGTTCATTTTAGAACAAAGAAAAGTAGAAGGTTTATAAATCATGATGTGTCACTGGGGACTATCAGATGGCTCGAGCACTCTTAACATGTGGAGTCTGGAAAGAAACACTGAATGAAAAGCTATTTTTATACAGAATGGAAAGAATACAATATACAACAATTCCTTGTGAATCATGTAATTAGCAGTTTGTAAACAAAATAAGAGACACGCTATTTTGTTAACAAAGTGTGGAAATTAATTTTTATTTTTATAATAGAGTGACCTACTGCAAATATCATGGCAGAATGTTTTGCTACTAGACAAAGGAAGCTTCCTTTGCTGCCAGCCAGAGTTTTTTGCTCCTGAATGACAGAGGAGGCTGCAATGCTCTGCTGTATGCTGACAGCAAGAATCTCTGCAATCTCAGTTTACAAGAGAGAAGACGAATTTTTGCAGTATCAGGACAAAATGAGGGGTTGTCCCATAGAAGGGGACACAAAAACTGTCTTTTCTTGTAGGACTGTCTTGTTTTCTTAAATTTTCTTAATTGCCATTAAAAAAAAAATAATTCTTATGCCACTTAACAGTACATGTTGATGAATGGTAGAATAGGTTTTAGCATCCTTTACTAGTTCATCAAGCATAGCAGTTGATGATGCTTTTAAATACAGGAAAATATCCTTAATGTGTCAGCTGTGCAGTGATGAGTGGCAAGAGGTTTTTTTCCTTCTTCCAAGACAAATAGCCTGAATAAAGAGATCTGACTGTCCTTATCTTAACACATGTTAACCATTACTGGTCAGAAAGTTCCCCAACCCTTTCAACAATTTGTTTGTGGGAGCAAGCATAAGATAGAGCTGGAGCATTTTTCAGAATTGATTCCTGACCATTATGAATTGAATCTTCTCTTTGTCAGAAGCTGATAAGCAGCTGGGCTTTCAAGGGTTATCAAAGGGGAGACTAGCATGTGATAGTATTCTGAACCTACTGCTATTTCTTGGAAAGCTAGAGGCAAAATTTTTGACTAATTTTAGAAGGAACAGTGGTAGGTTGGGTGTTCGCATCAATAATTTCACTGTTGCTCAGCTCAGCTTCTACACCCCCAATGTACTCTTAACGGTCTTCTAATGATTTCATTTGTTAATCAATATGATTTACTTATTAATAGGAAATGTTCTGTAGTAAAATTTTACTACAGCTAGCTGAGTTATTAGTGCCATTATCATTAAGTTATATGATTCCCATGGAGCAGTTTTCTTGCTGGGACAAACACTGGGGAATACCCTGACCTATCCTAAGGGCTCCCTGAAGTAAGCTAAGCTGGCAATAACAGTCTCCTCCTTATCTAGCTGAATTTTTCTTAACAAGACAGTAAAGTAAAGAGGTGTTTTCATAATACCTTTCAAAGGTAATATGTACAAATTTTCTCCTCATTCTCTTAATGAAGTATTGTGATTGATAATGAACAAGGGCATTTGTGTTTATAAAAAGACTCATTTTCTTAAGCACGTCTTTGACTTTTAGTAGGTTCGAATCCCATCAGTGATTCAACTGCTATGTGAGAGGTGACCTCCTTTGGCCAACACTGTTCAAGTGCACCAAGTCTTCTTTGGATGTAGTGAATGAATGAAGGTCCTCAGGGGGATCACTTCTTTCTCTGAGATGTTGCAGAGTTTGAGCGGGATGTTCCCACTTAGCTGATTAGGTGTGTTTAGGTGCTTAATGAGTGCTGCAGTTAGCATCAGGGCACCATTAGATTTTTATGTGCTGACAAGTTTACAGGGCTCTGGACAGCCATCGATCTGAGTAGTGCTCTTGGATCTAGGCAATAAATTCTACCTAAATCTTGGAAACCAATGTAGATAGTCTGAATACAGCATTCCCAAGCCTTGCTTGGATGCCAAACGGCCTGCAGTTGAGCTGTTGCAGCAACATAATAGCAGTACAGTAGATGGGCATCCAGGGCCAACACTGCAGCTAATCCTGTTGCACACTGCTTAGGAACTAGTCTTACTAAAGTCTCACTCTGGAGCTGCTGGCCTAGTTCTGGGCAACTTGAGGCTTTAAAAGTTGCAACAGAAGGTTGTGTGGGCTCCTTGAGGTAGGCTGGGTGATTCAGGTTCTCCTCTGCTGCTTGGCTGCCTGGATCTTGTCTAGCAGTCATTGTGCATTGAGATTGTAGCCCTATTTGCACACTGTAGTAATGGAGAGTTTCCTTTGGTTCTTCCTTGTTATATTCTTTCATCTAAAATGGGAGTAATTCAGGGTGGAAATGTATTTCCACAGACTACACAGCAATACAGAACAGAACTGTCCTATAGTGATGCACACAGAAGAATTAGTAGTGCTCCGATACAGATTAAGTAGGTGCTTCCACAGCTCCTTACAAAAAATAACTATAACATCTACATTCTGACTCACAAAACAAGAAACTGAACCTCATGTTACATTGCTGTAAGAAAAAAAAAAATAAATTGAAGCAATGTATGTGACTCTAAGAATCACAGATTATAGAATAATTTAGGTCGGAAGGGAGCTCTGGAGGTTGTATAGTTTGACTTCCCACTCAGAATGGGTCCATATAGAGCAGGTAGCTCAGTCAAGTCCAATCTTATTTGTGTCCCAGTTCCAGTGTTTGAACTCTCTATGGTAAAAAAAAAAAAAAAANAAAAAAAAAAAAAAAAAAATTATTTAGTTGGAGATTTCTATGATGCAACTTGTGTCCATTGCCTTTTGTCACATCATTGTGCATATCTTAGAAGATTCTGTCTCCAAGTTCTTCATGCTCTTCTATTAGGTAGCTGGAGATAGTGATAAGATCTGCAAGACCAGGAATTACTTCTGCTTGCTGAATTGAAAAATATTGGACTTTGCTGCCCTCAAGGCCTTTTTCCTTACAGCTTTACTGATATTGAAGAGCATCTTTGGACAGAAGCTTTCTGCTTTCTGAGGAACTTTTTGTTTCTGAAGAAAAATCCTATTTAAGGAAATGTCCTTGTACAAAGGGTTGACAGGCAATTCTGCTTATTGTCACCTACTCTTCACTCCTCATCTACAATCCGAAGGTCGAGAACTGTAGTTGTCATTCTGAGCTCATGAGGAGCTGATAGGAGCAGGAGATGGCTTTACCACCCACACGTGAGAAGCATTGCAGAGCTGCCTGGGTGAAATCTTTGCCATGCTAAAGTTAAAAGGAGACTTCTGACCATACAGGTCTTGCAGAAGAGTAGGAAGCAGATAGCTGCTCTGCCTAACTGTGCCTTTTAGAATCTCATCAACAATACCGGTGGGAGACTCATACCATGCATGCCTGGAAACAGTGTCTTGGACTTGCAGGTGACACAAAAAGTAAAGAAACCTGATGCATCTGTAGAAGTGACAGCCCTTCATTGACCTCTGCACCAGGATTGCACACTGCTATTTCTTTGGTAAACCCTCATCTATGAAAACTCGTTCCTCTCTGCACCTCTATACCAGCCATACCAGATGTCAGCACTCTTAGTGCTTCTGATGCAGCTGTTACATTATACTCTGAAACAGAAGTTTTCCCAACTACGAAAAAAAAAAGAAAGATAGGAAGAGAGAAAGAAGGAAAAGAAAAGAAAGAAGGAAAGAAGAAAGGAAGGAAAGAAAGAAAGAGAAAGGAAGAAAGATAGAAAGAAATAGAGAAAGAGAGAAAATATTCTGACAGATCTGAGGGATTGCTGCCCAGCAGCTCTTCGGGGGACCTTTGAAATAGCAAACATAGGCCCCATAACTGTAAGAGGACAAACACTAATTTACACGATTTCATTTCAGAGAGAAGTAAAAACTTATGGCCTGCCAGACTGAAAAATCCCTTTTAAACTCTCCCTTCTCTGGTAACTAAAGGGGAGCAAGGCTTGCTTTGGATTATGTTTCCTTTGCTTCAGTTCTCCTTGGCCCTATATGCAAGCTCTTTGGTTACATTATTGCAACTTCTTAAACGTGTGTTTGCAGTTGAACACGTGCCTAAGCAATCCGCTCAGTTAAGGTTTAGTTAGGTGAATGGAATCACGGTTCCTCAGCACAGGAGAGATGTGGACCTGTTGGAGTGTGTCCAGAGGAGGGCCATAAAAATGATCAGAGGGCTGGAACACCTCTCCTATGAAGAAAGGCTGAGTGAGTTTTAGTTGTTCAGCCTGTAGAAGAGAAGGCTCCAGGGAGACCTTATAGCAGTTTTCCAGTACTTAATGGGGGCTGATAAGAAAGATGGGAACAGACTATTTATTAGGACCTGTTGCAACAGGACAAGGAGTGATGATTTTAAACTAGAAGGGGAGATTTAGGATAGAGATAAGGAATAAATTTTTTACAATGAGGGTGTTGAAACACTGGCCCAGATTGCCCAAAGGGCTGGTAGAAGACCCATCCCTGGAAACATTCAAGGTCAGGTTGGACAGGGCTCTGAGCAACCTCATGTAGTTACAGATGTCCCTGCTCAATGATTAGATGACCTTTAATGGTCCCTTCCAGCCCAAACTATTCTATGATCCAATCTCCCCTATAGTATACACTGGAGAACTGGCCAAGAGCTTGCTTGGCCATTGTGCTTCTCTGGAGCTACTACTTTTGAGTGGGGCTACCACCACACCTGCAAAGTCAATAAAATTACCTCATTTTTTCTTCAGTTTAGGAGCAGCATAGCTCAATTTGCAGAGCATTAGATCTGAGGCCATGTTTCCTTTGGGTGAGGCAAGCTTTATTCTTCTTGCTCATGTTGTGTGGCATATCTTCAAACTTCTAAAAAGTGACTTCACAAATACCACTGAACAAAGATATCAGGGTAGAGATAAAAATTCCTTTTTTTTAAAATATGATCCAGTCATTGGTTTTATGTATGTTGTTAAGTATGAGCAGTGAGATAAAAAAAATGGCATATGAATTCTGAGCAGGTAAAAAGTGTTCCAGACATATCACCTTTATTGCTGAACCTTTTTAATTACACTGGAGGTAAACCAGGAATAACCCCATGGCAGACAGCAGAATCAGAATTAGGTGAATGTGCTAGACGAGGCCAGTGGATACAATCTCAGTGTGTTATTGTTCATGTCACCCTCAGAAACTCTCCTTTTTAACCCATTGCTCACCAGGCAACTTTTTCTTGTTATAGTAAAAAGAGATTTCACTGATTCTTGCACATTTTTCATTCTTTTAGTCTTCCTCTGAAAAAGTGTAGCAGTAGTGCTTTATTTTCAGACAGGAAGATAAGAGAATGATCAGGAAGAGTCAGAGTTCAAGCAAACTTGCATCTTTCTCCTAGTCCATCCTCCAGAAACAGAATTTTTCTCTGATGTATTTTCCATTAATTTTTTCCAGTCCACTTTTTAAATAAATAAAGCATTCCATCTGCAACATTAGTCTGGAAACTGATTCACAGTCCAAAGAAACTCACTATATGGTTCAAATTTCCTCTTGTTGCTTCCCCACTATTACCAATTTCCCTGCTTCACAAGAGTGCAGCAGCATGGGTTTAATTGGTGGTGGACAGGTAGGAAGTGCTTTTTGATGAACAATTCCACTTGAGGATTGATGAGTGTCGAGGAGAAGTGCATAGGTGCAGATCTGAGATTAACATTGTGGTGGGTTTACCTTG
>VYZX01022710.1:3237-33237 GCA_013401335.1 Brachypteracias leptosomus
ACCACTGTATTCTGAAGTGTCTATTGTCTTCCACTTGGAATGAAGGCCTCTTGTTGTCACACTGTTTTTTCTGCAAATTTTGATTGGTGGTTCAAAACTTCCCAAAAATGTGTCTGTGCACAGTGTCTGGCTAAGTTCTGCTTAGCTGCAATGCTGTTTTCAATTCCTTACTTTAACAAAATGAAAAAAAAACAACCCAACAAATCAAAAAGGAGAGAGAGACTGGTGTTTTGAACAGGGAAAAATATAAGAGTTGTAGGGAAAAGTAACACTCCTTTCATCTTTTTCTTTGCAGCATTCTTTGTGTTTTGTTAGTGTATATATATGTGTGTGTGTGTTTGTGCATCTATGCATTTTCCTAGTTATATGTAGAGAGAGGGAGCCTTGTGGCTATGTGTAAAGTTTTACTTTGCATGCTCACAACTGGGCTAGCAAACAAAGACTTATACGCACCAGCATGTATAAAATATGTGCTCCTTGCCCACGCCTGCTGAATGAACACTTTGCCAGTCTTAAGTCTCAGCACTTCATGTCTTGTCACAATTAAAGTCTTAGGACTATTTAATGATAATGATAGATTACAGTATTGTCAAGATGTATTCTGATTTTGGTCTTTGTTGCATTATGGGACCACATTTTTATGGGAGTTGCATGGCTACTTGTTGTTGTGCATTAAAAATCGTTACTTTCATAGTGTATGTATCATTGTTTTACTAAAACTACAACAGTCATCCTTGGATTTCTCCTAAAGGCATATTTAATTTTTTTAAATAAGATAGAAAAATAATGGATATATCTATGATAATGATGATAATTTTACAGGGAAATGTAAATTTTTATTTGTTTGATAAGGAAATAAGTGCTTGTCTCTCATGTGAAACTTTGGATAATTTTTTCATTTCCAATTAAAGGTTTCTCAGATAACTTGCTGGTTATACAAGTTTCTGTGTTATCTGTTAGTCTCTGTGTTTAGAAAGCAGCAGGATTTTGTCAAATGAGATTGTTACTTTGTGACATCTCAAAATTAATGTGTACTAAATCACTTTGAAAGTTTTTGACAACAAAATGTATTTTTTAAGCAGTTCCAATGTCTTGTCAGACAATTTTATCTTCCACTTTCCTCTCCACAATAGGCATTTCTTGGGAGGTTCAGGGGAGGAGAAGACTGGGTCAGTCTGACCAGGGAAAGTATAATGCTGTCCCACATTCCAGCTTTATAGGGTTTCAGAACTGTTAATATTGCTTACTAAGAAAGATGAGTGTGCTGCGTAAGATCTTTAAGTGATTTTTAAAACTCAATTTTCTCTGTCAAAGATATGCAAAAATCTAGTATTCTGTCTTCTGCAGAAAATAAAGGATTATTTACCAATACAAAAAAGCACGCTTTATAGACAGGTTTGTTTTTTTTTAAATACTTACCTTGTTTGAACTTAAGCCATTTTATTATCTTTCTCTTCTCTTTTTACAATCTCCACTCACGCGTGGATTTGAAACACTTAACAGGAAACTAAGCCATCTATTCCAGTGATGTGAAAATTGGAGAAAAAGTTGTCTGAGAAACAAGCGCATCTTACTCAGCTACTGTAGAAGAAAGGAGGTTGGGTATTTTCCTATACCACAGTCTGGGGAATTTATCTTCTGTATCTGTCATTCATTCTTCTCCTTTTTGATATCTTTTATTTTTTTTCCCCTCTTTTTTTTTTTCTTTGTTTGCTGTAAAAGAAGAAAGCAATTTTGTCTATATCTTTCAGTCACTTTGGATGTGACTGGTTTAGCCTTCTTTCAGCCAGATGAGATATTTATGCTTTACTGCCTCTCCCTAAGCTTCTGATTTTTAAGTCCATCTTTCCTCTGGAAACCTTATCTCAGGGTTTCCAGAGCAGTAGCTGAGAGAAACTGACATGAGAGTTTTCACTTCTGGTCACAGAAATCTTAGTTGTCAATGAAAACAAAACTACAAGTGGTAGTATAGGGCCATGGAGCTATCAGACTGAAGGGTCAGACAGATTCCACATTGGTTCCAATCATTCTGCATTTGAGAAGCCCATCATGCCACAAGGACTAAAATTTGAAGTACAAGCTCCAGATTTCTTAAGAGTTAATGACCCTTGCCTGAAAATTATTCCTGCTTGCCCACAAATCTGAGAGAGGTTTTCAAGTCCTGACAGTTAGTGTATATCAAAGTTTCTGCATAGAGAAGTAGAGTGTGAGTTGATCAGTCCAGTAAAGGAGAATGAGACAGTTAAGAGCAGTATTGATAAAGTAAATGTCATTTGACAATAACAGAAACCATTGTATTAGTGAATTAATTGCTAGTTGACAGGATCATAAAACTATAAAGTGGTCTAAAATAAGTACAGAAATTTTGTCTGGAAAAAAAATTATTTCCATATAAAAAAACACATGGCAGTAGAAGAAAGTTTGGCTTGGTGGTGTTCTCTGTAATGTGTTTCTGAATGTAATACCAGATTTATTTTTACACTGTTCATGTGGTAGACCTTGCCATTGTTACGTTACTCAAATGTTGAGATTATAAAACCAAAGAGTCAATAACATTCACTGTTGCAATAAAAAAAAAAATTACTTTTAGCTACTGCAATGATAATTAGTAAGAGTACAGTACCTGTCATTTCTTCTATGGTACCTTTTGTTAGGGGAGGTTAAGGCAAGATCCTCCATGGAGAAGAGAACTCGGTTTGATTTGCACAAATATGGCTTGATTTTGAGGTAATCATGTTTAAACAATGCAGAAATGGTTTCAGCTCTGAGAAATTGGATTGACTTTTGAGTTGAGGCCATATTCTGTGTCATAGTTTTGGAGTTATGAGCTTCGAAGAACCAAAAGAGGGTTTGCAGCACTGGTCTTTTGAATATAGTACAAACAGAAGATACAGATGTGTTACTGGTAGTTATTCAGTCTGCTGCTGGTTTCTCTGTCATTCATTGTTTCAGTTTTAAAGTTCTGAATAAATTTTGGTACACACAAAGAAAAATTGTCCCATGTGTCAGCATCCTTTTTGAAGTTAACTTATAGTGCTTTACATTTTCTTATTGTCATTGATTCAATTTTTATAGCAAGTTCACTATAGTTTTTTGAATCTTTTATGACATATACAAAAAAGTAGTAAAACACTGAGACATTCTGTTTGATGACATCTTACCTGTCATGATATATTTACTATGTATAAATACCAGAGCATATAATAACTTCATCTAATGTACATGGAAAAAAATTGATGGAAATACTCAAAAGACCTATGTGTATGGCTGTGCTGTTGTCTTTTGCTAGTATACAACATATTACTGAGTTACGTCTCTTGGGAACAACATTTTTAAGCTCCACAAAGTTGAATGACTTTTGTTGTGCAAAAATCCCTAAAAACAAAATCCTATCGAACCAGACCCCCAGCATCTGGTTTTTATCTACTCTGATTGTATCAAGAGGAAACAATCTCATGTAGATGAAGAGTTATATTCACCATGAGTTAGGTCCCTAGTGTGTTTGCAAGGGTTGAAAGAACCACTATCCAGAACTCAGAGGAACGTTTGTCTGACACAGTTACTGAATGTAACTCTTTTTTGTTTTCTAGTGTCACATTTGTATTTCCCTCATTTTTCAAGAGTTTTGTTGAAGCTCAAACGATAGTTTTTTATCCAGAATCATACACAGAGAGGTTATGCTTTTGTAAAAGAAAAGTGTTGTTATGTTATGTCATGCATATCAGTACCATCAGTAGTCTCTCAAGGGGAGAGTGTGGGTCTGATCCTCTCCATTAATACTTGTTCCCCTTCTCCATTCCCACAAATGCCTGCCAGACCTGTCATACAGTAACAAAAATTCAGTTGCGAACAGACTCAGAAACATGATTGGTGCTGTCTGGACTGGAAAGGAAGGATTCCAGAAACATGATAGATGGTAAGATGAAGCCCTTCCCAAGTGCCAAATTAAGTCCATGCCTAATTTGGAGATAACAAAACATCTGGTTCCATGAGTGATCAGACTTACTCTGCAGATCTGCAGAGGACTATGATATGTCTTATTCATATTTAGTATTTTGGAGTGCTTGAACTCCAGCTGTGTCCCCTCTGATAAATGGTGAGCTGTGAGAGAGAGCTGAGCAAACTTCAGGTGTCTGTAGCAAAAGGCAGCAGGAACAAACTGTGTTAGTGATATGGAACGTCTAATGGATTTATTTTAAATGAAAAAGTGCTGCCCTGAAGCCTTGATATCAGTGAGAAACTATCCATAGTAAATTCAACAGGTGTAGGCAGGACCAAATGTCTTCATTGGCTTGAGTAAAAGAATAAGCTGAATTAGAGTGAATTAAAACCAAAACCAAGTCCACCAACTAAGTGGTTCAACAGTCCTTAATGTTGCCCTTAAATGAGTGTAAAATACTGTAAAATACAGTATTGTGGCAGATTTTGTGTCAGTATGAATACAGATTTGTCTCCCTGACTTCATTAGAGATTTATATCTGCCCTTAGAGCTTTGCCAAGCCATGCACTATATGAGGTACCTTCTTACAACTTGATTATGTTTCTTGTGCTTTATGATCCTGTGTTTTCAGTAGTGCCTGATCTAGATGTGTTGGAAAAAGTAGGACTTCTGGCACAGAGATTTATAAGATGTAACCAGCTTCCCAGTTTGTCTGATTGTAAGAATGCAGACTTTTACCAGCTAAAGTTGTGGTTTCCTTACCTGAAAATGTTTCCTTAACTTCATGGAATCTCAGTTAGGAGAAATTGCCTTTTCTTGGGGCCCTCTACGTGTTCAAGTACTTCTGAACTCTTAATTAAAATAGGTGGTTTATTTGAAGCATTATTTCTCTTACTCCACTGTCCAACAAAACTTTGAGTCAGTCAGTCTTTATGATTGTTTTGAATAGTAAATGTATATATTTCAAAACTGGACAGAGGAAGAAAAAGTAGATTGTCCACAGAATGTTTGTATAAAGCAATTGAAATTCTTCCCAGCATTCTATACATTTTCTGAAAACTAGGTGAAAATGCTTAGAAATGAATTTTGAATAATAGCCCTTAGTTTCAAAGAAGATGGCAGTTCTTGAGGTTACCAAAACATGCTCAAGTGTAATGTAAAGTAAGTTAACAGTCTGGAACAGGGTTTTAAAATTACTCAGAAACATTTATTCCTATTAATCCTACTTCACTAAGTGAAAGACTTTGCCATTGGTTGTTGTAGGTAGAAATGATTGCAAATAATGATTTTGCTTATATTGAGAAACACTTGGTCAAAACAATGCAACCTAGATAGAAGGGTTCTGTGAATTGTTTATGAAGGATTAAAAAGCCCAAGTGCAAAATGATACCTCACATTTGCCTTGTCCTATGTTCAGTCCTTGAGATGGTTGTTACATTTGTTGATTTGATGAGTTAACATTGTCTAAGGGCCAGACTCCCACCCAGCTTCTCACTTGCTTCCTCCCAACTCCT
The DNA here is from genome assembly GCA_013401335.1 of Brachypteracias leptosomus. NCBI lineage: Eukaryota > Metazoa > Chordata > Aves > Coraciiformes > Brachypteraciidae > Brachypteracias > Brachypteracias leptosomus. The sequence continues at coordinate 8,692 of VYZX01022710.1, forward strand.
CCACAGTCCCCAAGCAGAGCAGAAGAATGTGGAATGGGAGTTTTATGATCAGTCTGTAGGAGCTCCCCTCTGATGCTCCTTCCTCATCACACCTTTTTTCCTGCTCCAGTGTGGATCCATTCATGGGCTGCAGATCTTCAGGAAAAATCTGCTCTAGTATGGGCTCTCCATGGGCCACAATTCCTTCAAGGTGGATACGTATGCTCTGACGTGGGGTCTTCCACACGCTGCAGTGCTGACATCTGTTCCTGCATGGTCCTCTCCATGGACTGTAGGAGGATTTGGCACCTGGAGCGCCTCTTCCATCTCCTTTTTTGACCTTGATATTCCCACTGCTTTTTCTTAGTCTTTTTCCCCTCCCTATTTCTCTGATCATTGTGTTTTGTCCTTTGTGCCATTGTGTTTTCCTTGAGACACCACCATCTTGGCTGAGAGGCTCAGCTATGTCCTGTGATGGGTCCACTGGAACCAGCTGTGTCCAACATGGGGCAGCCCCTGGCCTCACAGAGGCCACCCCTGCAGCCCACTCATTGCCAACACCTTGGCATCTACATCAGCACAGTTGAATAAGACAGTACTTGACTTCAAATTGAGATTTGTTAATTTTTTACTTTTTGCATTATGCTTACTTCAAGATTGAGAGTTTATGAACTGTTACTGTTTTGTGGTAATAGTGTATATGAGTTGTTTGGAGCTTTTTTGCTTAACTTCTGAATCATTCCTTAACTTACATGATTTATATATCGGTTGCCTATACCAATTAACATGGAAGGAATCTAATTTGTTCCACAGTAAAACTGTATTTTTTTGTTCTGTAACCATTTTGATATTGGAATAATTGTGCAGCCAAGCATATATGTAAGCAAGGTGTTGTGGAGGTATGGTTTGCAACAGTGCAAATCCTGACTTTCAACTTGGTTCAGTCAATCATTGGGCTAGACACTCTAAGTGTAAGCATAGTCCCATTCCTACCAAGCATAACATTTCCCTCATTGTAAGCAACAGAACTACTTGGTGTAACTAAGAGTATTTTAACTATTGTACTTAATGTGGGTCCTAAATAAAGAAAAAAAATCTATGCTTAGAATCCAGTACTCCTGATTATACGAAAAATTATATGGTTCATTTCTATCTTAAAGAATATAGGAGTCTGACCAGTAGTTCTGAATGATATCTGAAGCCTTAAGGTCTTGTTACCATGATTATAATTTAACATTAAACATAGTAGGCTAAAAATCTCATAAGACAGGGGTTTTTTGTTGTTCTTGTTGAGTTAGGTATTTTTTCTTAGACAGTCATTAACTGTTAGAAATCTATGTTATTTTACATTGCTTGGATTGCTGTTTGGCTGTGTTATGTTTTGCTGTGTTTGCTTGGAAGGCAAAGAATTTCCTATGAAAGGCAAATTTTTGGCTGTCTGCAGTCCTTTCCTAATGAAGTTCTCTTGTGTGGAAGATTATGTGGAGAGATCAGCAGTGATGCAACTTTGTCTTCTTGCCATACATCTCTCCAGATGATTGGTTCTGTTTGTCTGGGTAATACTGTTAAACTATGTCTAGATATATAAAGTGAGAACCTGTTAAGATTTACTAATTTGCTGCTTATCAAGGCTAGTCCACCATTACTTTCATTATTGTTGGCTAATAATGTTTGTCTCAAATTTGCTGATATCTCACTCAAAAAGAGGCAATTACAAAATTTGTGGGACTTCCTCATGTCAGCTTTCTTGGGAAGTGCCACCATGTCATCTCTGTTCTGTTAATTAAAATGTGGAGTTTTGAAGCCTGCTTCATTTTTAAACAAACAAGTATTGTTAATTGTTTGCAGTTAGGTACTTTGTAGGTACAATTATCTCTAACCAAATTCTGTTTCCTATAGGTTTGTAATAAAATTTCTGGTATGTGTTTTTTGGAGGAGCTGGTTGACACTTACTTTTCTCTTCCAGATTTAGATTGTCTGAGAGATTTTGAACCCAGATAAATGAAGCTAGTAAGGGAACTGGCAACATGCACTGTTTTTATAAATTCATAATAGAGGCATAATTATAAAATTAGTGACTTGTAATACTTAAATATTTATTTTAAAACTTTTTTAGTAAACAGATAAACTATTTCTTAAAAGACCACATGGATCTGTTTTGTGACTGTGTTTTGGAGTTCTGTAAAGTTTTTAACATAAGGTTTTTTTTCATTATTTTCTTTCTCTCTTTTTATTATGGAATGTGTGGAGAAATTCCTATGACATGTTAAATTTCACTTGAGTTTAGAAGAAATTGGCCCCAGCTGTAAGTTTTCTTTATCCAGCCCCAGAGTGCCTGAACATAGAGTACTTCTTCCAACGACTGAGGTTGTGTGTGTTCCTGTCTGAAGGCTTGGGCTGAGCCAATCTTGACTGTACAGAATAAATTCAATACAGTTTTTCTTGATATTTTGCCTATGGATTTACTCCTGCCTTTGTAAAGTTATGACAAGACACTTTCCTAGTGCTATGTTGTACTGGTCTCCTGATGCCACAGCTTCATCAGCTCAGGCAGACCATTTTACAGTCTATGGTGTCTTCCTAAGTGCCTAGTGCAGGTGCATGTTGCTTTTTGCAGATTTTATGTATATGAATAATAATTACAGCTTTTTAGATCAGGCTCTTGAAGCCCTAAGAATAAAACTGCCCTTCAGATTTATTTCCTTAACTGTTGATCAGCTACATCATCTTTTTTTGTTTTTAAAAAAATGAGTAGGAAGGGTACCATAACCCAGGTTATTTCCTTAAGTTTTCTTTTCCTTAGAAATACAGACTGTTGATAATTGTAAATAGATATTATTTATTACTTACTAGAAGCAATGTTGGAAAAGGTAGATAAAATGAGTGCCTGTCTATATTTGAGGGGGGTCAAGCTAAGCCCAACTTTTGAAAATACAACTTATCTTCAGGCTTGCTTCTTTCATCAGTGTGATAAATTTGTTGCTTCATAGTATGGTGAATGCAACAGGCCAAGTTACTTCTGCAAGAACAGACAGGGAATGTAGAAGCAGAATGCCTTAAAAAAAAAGAAACTGTCTATTGACACACAAGCTTTAGGAAGCAAGCATCATGAAACCCCTCTTCCTCTCCCCCTCCCCCTAAAAGTTCATATTTCAGTTTGCTCCCAAAAGCTCACAAGTCTGTGCCAGACAGAAATGCACAGAGGCTGCAGCAGTCCCACAGAGGCCACTCAGAGGAGGGACAGAAATGGATCAAGCCCAGTCCTCACCCCTCTCAGCCTGGCAGGCTGCACAGGTCCACAGGGTGACTCTCGCCTGGCCCTTGACTCCATTTCCCTGCCTCCTTTCCTTTCCCTCCCCTCCATCCCAACTCTCTGGAGTCAACCATGAGGCCATCCAGTCATACGTTGTCCATCAGATGTGTTTACTTTTTCCGTGACAGCCGACACATCTGGAGCACATATTCAGGTTATTCCAGTGCCACTAGACACATTCCACAAGATCATTTCAGCGGTTGTTATGGCGATCTTCTTCCCTCCAGTGATTTTCAAGTTGCATGACAGAAATAGCTTGAGCTAACTGGGGGGACAAAAGTCAACGGGATCAGGAGGGGCTTTTTTCACAGAATGAACTAATTAGTGACCCTGCTTTCTTCACAGGGCAATGAGCATATGGTTTAATAAAGTGAGTCTGTGACACTTTTTTTTTTCTTGTCTGTAGGCAGAGCTGTCACTGGCTGAAAACTTTCCTGTTTTTACTGGTGGGACCATAGTCTGCTGTCTTTCAACAGAGTTTACTTCACAAGTAGAAAATGTTTGCTCCTGAGAGTTTAACTTCAGAACTTTTCCTTGGCTGCAGACTGCTTGTGTAGCAGGTCCTTGAGCTTAAAGAGACAGTACTCATTTCACACAAGGTCTGCCAGTGGCGGTGTGGGGTTTCATACAGGGATAGGATTTTCCATTTTGTGCTTTGTGTGCGTCTGTAAATCTGCTTCTTAATGTTTTCATGGACTCGTTTTCATGGAAACGTGTAGAAGCTTATTAGGAAAGTCACAGTTTTGAGGGTTTTCTTGTCAAATATCACTGGTGCAGTACATGAACTCTTCAGAGCCATCTCTGTTTTTTACATCTCTTTGCTTATGTTAGTTGTGAGTTCTACAGAATCTTACTTTGAGCTTTCTTGGAAGGTTCATTTTTATACTTGTTACAGTTTCTATTTTGTTTACATTAGCAGTTTTACTGTGGATTAAAGCAGAGCACTGGATGCTATTTTTAAATCATATTTTGTTAATAAAAGATTCCAAGTTTACTTTGATCTCATTTTTCTAGTGTGATATGAACTGCATTTTTTTGTGTGTGTATTTACAGAATATTGTTGCCATAGCTCAATTCCATTATGATGAAATTTGTGCCAGATTTTATACTTGATTAGTAAGCGCAGTAACACTAAAGAGAATATGTGGATTACTATAAATTATCAGAGATTATGATGGGAGTTGTAAATATACAGTGCCATAAATCTCGAAAGCAGTCCTTAAAAATATTTGATATTGTTAAACCTTTGTAGTAGTAGCAATACTAACAAACAGCAGTGCCTGTAACACTGTGAACATGTGTGCCATAAGGCACCACTTATCCATCACTAGCATGTTTGCAGTCCAGTCTATTTCTAAATCTTGTGTTGATCTTGGATTAATTTATGATTTCTGAGCATAACTACATGCAAAAATCATATCTGTATTTGTAATTGCATGCACTATGTTGAAATCCCATGGTGCTACACTCAAAGTGAAAATTGGAGAGATAAAGAGTTTTGTTTGATTATTTGGAGGCTGTCTGATTGCTTTTAAATTAGGGAAATATGACAGACAGTGACATGCAGAAGGAAATGGAAGAAAAGAAAATAGAACAGAACCTTGATTATAAAGCAAATTATTTTCTGCTTTCTTCATTAGTACTAGTGATGTTTTTTCCCCCATCTTACACATTCCATTTACATAGTTACTGTTGAGACTGGTCACCAAGACTTTTTGAAATACCTGCCCTCAGGAGGGCTCTAAGGGACACAGAAAGGTCACATAATTAGACCTGATTTTAATTCATAGAGACCTGTTTGTCACTGTCTCTTTATGTTTCTGCTAGTTACCTATTATTAACTGGAGTGAATTTTAGGACCTAATTTGGATGCTTAAGTATGTAATATGCAGAGGCTGAACTCAACTTAGAATGCTGAGGATAGTTATACAATTACGTTTCCCTCACCAGATGTAACTTCGCAGTAATTAAATCTAATTAAATTTAAGTATTGTAGTCAGTGTTTTGGCAGCTATTTCCAAGTCCTATTGGTAATATCACTTAAATCATGGTAATTAATGCCAGTTATCTGGAAAATTTAATAAATAGAAATAAGGTGCTATACTAACCTTTATTTTAAAAAAAGCTAGATCAAACAATTACACTACCATCAAGCCCTTTCTATTTTCATTCCTGTCAGGGATATTTTGTAATAATTATGTCATCACTGGAAGGTTTTTTTTTTTGTTCCTCCAAGCAATATAATCTTTTTCTTCATATTTAGACTTCAGCTTTCCCTCTACATTTGACAGCTTTCTTTGGAACATACTTTTAACGTTGGGTTGTGGACTTCTGTGGAAGTTGGTGAGGATAGAACTCTTATTTGGAAACAGTCCTCCCTTTCCTTAGAATATCTAGAAAAATTGATTCTGTTGTAATTTGCCCACGTGTAAATTTGAGTAGTCCTCTGCAGTTGGGAGAAACTGCATGGAAGTCTGCCTTTGTACCATAGTACACAGGATTTGTACTCTGAGTCTGGAACTTCGGAGTGGTTTTGTACTAGCAGAAGATTACCATCAGCAGAATTGAACCCTGGTCTTGGATTTCGTTCCCATGTCAAGCAGCAGTTTTATTAAGACAACAGAAAGCAGCAAGCAGCTTAATAGCATCAAACAGATACTGTAATTGTAATGTACAGATGGCTTGCATGTAACATCTAAATAAATAGTGGGTTCAGAATGGTAGTGATAAAGCCAACTAAGATGGTTTTCCCAGTTGTGAAATGTTTGTGTAAAGAATGACCTTTTTTGTTTTTGTTCAAGTCTGACAGCTGAAGATGCTTTTAAAACCTTCTAGTCACTTAGAGTGGAGCTATACAACTCTGGTTTGGTAGCTTTAAAAGGCAGATCGTATCCATCACTGAAATAGTAAGTCTCAGGGTTATGAGAGAAGATTGGGGATAGGAGATGAGAGCTGCTCAGTCCAGTTTACATTTGTCACTAGTGAGTAGCTTTTAAAAAATGTATTAGCTGTGCATGGTGGTAAGTAAGTTCCAGCTGCAGGGGATTATTGCTCTGAGTGGGTCGGGGAGCTTGGAATGCATTCAGTTCCATCAGGGGATTTGTGTCCCTTGTCATTAGCCTTTACATTACTAAAGCACTAAAGATTAAGAACAGACTAGTGTCACCTGCTCAAAACTTCAGAAAACTCTCCAAAACCATTATAAATAAAACAAAATAAAAAGTAATTTAACAAAGAAAACCCACCTCAAAAGAAACAAAAAAGACAACCCAACAACCACCAAAGAAAGTTCTTACCCATTAGAGAAGGGAATATAGGGCATGAGATTGTGGAGGAGGAAGAAGCTCTTATGTAAATTTTCTAATACCGAGTGAAAGATTATGTATGCGACATGTAGGAAATAAAGGAAAATACCTACATTTTGGAAAAACATAAGGTATCTGTTGATGAATTATTCTCCCTACTTATTTAATGTGTCATAATGCTAATTTACACCACAAACACCTCCACAAATACCTTTCTGTTAATGAACATTTTTGTGGGGAGTTTCAAAATCAAGATGTGCTGCAATTTTAAGGAAATATTTCCAAGGGCTTTAGTCTCACAGGTTAGGAGTGAAGAGTTTTACTGTGCTTTTTCAGGATACTTTTTTTTTTCTTCAAGAATAAGGCAAGTGAGCACCACAGAGCTTTACTTTTTTCAGAGATTTTGAAATTCAGCTTACATGCCAGCAAGCAGTTTAGTGGCAGGAAGTCTTTCCTAGTAGTGCAGTCATGAACTGGTAAACTAGAAGCATCTGTAAAAATTTAGAGGGAGTATCAGCTTTCTCAAAGCTCCAGCCCAAGACTAATGAGGTGCAAATGATAGCACTGCATAACCCTTCTCCACCCCAATTGTGGAATGAGATATTGCAACAGAAAGAAGTAAAGAAATGAGACAAAGATTTCAAAACTTAGAGTACCCTGAAACAAATACCAGGTTTTCAGAAGACTTTCAAATGGTTGAGGTGGGCCAACCTGCATATTTTGCTAGCAAGAAATTCATACCTCCTTCCTCAACCACAGACATATTTCCATGGCACCAAATACTAACAGATAAAGATTGTGGAGCAATAATTAATTTTTTTCCGCATATGTGTGAAATTCTACCTGTTGATGTGTTTGTTCTTGCTAAGAAATAAAACTTAGTCTAATTTGCATCTTTGATAGATCATCTTCTCTGCTTGTACTGTAGAAAAAGAGGAAGGAGGCAGAAATGCAATTTGTTTGAAGGATCACATCTGGGGTGTGATCTGCTGTATCTTGACACCAGATGGCAGGTTTAGGCTGACAACTAAAACCCATTTTAGCCTGGTCAAATGGCATCTTAATCTTTTACTTTCTCTGGCCCTACACAAGAGAAACTACTACAAAATCACAGTAATTATTTGGACTCTGACTAAGAAGTCCTCCTCCATTTAATACTCTAAGTTTATTAATTTTCTGTGTTTCTCACGTCTTCGGTGTTTATAGGAAAGATTGCTTCTCCTTGGCAACACCTAAAACGTTATTGTGTGGCTCATACCTTCTTCCAAGTATGCGTTGTGGGGCCAGAGGTGTGGTGCCTTTAAGTGGCTGATTCTTGTCGTAACAGGTATGGCATTAACCCTGCTGAGTAGTGACTAGAAGTGACAGCATTGCATTTGAGGTGCCTGGAGGGCACTCAGTCATCACTCCTACACAGCAATATGCCTTTGAAAGCACTGTATACAGTTGCTTGCCAGGGTGGAGTGTGCTCAGTAAAAGCTAAGGAGACAGAGGTTTGATTCTTGTGTTCTTTTATTCACCAGATTTCCAGAAGAAACTTGTAGAAAATCAAGGGCAGATCAGGGCTGTACATTGCTCACTGCTCTGCTTTCTTCCATCTGTGTGTGTGTGCATATAAGTAGGCTTCTCCCCACCCCTCGCCTCTTCAACTGGCCACTTAAGTACATATCTTTCAATTTCACGCCACCCAGGACCTAAAATCTTCATCCAGATTCTCACTTCTTTCCTCTTCCTAGCTCCTACATGTTCCCAAATTTGTTTCGGCCTAGCCTGTAAAATAGGATGCTTTTGTGGTTCTTTTAGTTGTGCTTTGTGTTTCTTTGTCAAAAAATTGCAGTAAAGCATATAAAACTGAAAACAGAAGTATGACTATTAAGGTGTTACAAAATCAAAGTATTTTTTCTTATTAAGTTTATTACTGAAGAGCATGGGATTCTGAAATGTTTTACCTGAAGTGGAGTGTACAGAGTTCTTATTCCTGTTAGTTTAGTAAAAACGTAATAGCAGAGATCAGTATGAAAATACAGTGTAATACCATATTTTATCTGGAAGTTACACGTCACAGCATTACATTTTCTATTAAGCATGAGATTTTTATTACATATTTTTTAACTTCTATTTTCATAATATGTCTCAGTAACATCAATCAGCCTCTAAACTAGTCTTGGGCACTTTCCTTGTAAAGTTCTTAATGGATTGCTTTTCTAATATTTTAAAGTTAAGTAATTTTAGAAGGCCACTACTGCATATAAAGGTTCTGGATATGCTACTGTTTGTCAATATTTTATATTATATTTACATTAATATGTTGTTAATGACTTATTTCCAGATGTAGCAATGCAAAGTGGAGAGAGAAAGAAAATACCCATCCTCTAATACTGAGAGAAAATCTGCACCTTTTAGTTTTTACAAATGTGGGCTTTTTAAATACTAATTAAGCTGTAAATTTGGAAGGAGAGGCAGACTGGGCCAATTGTGAGAAATTTGCATTTGTGAAAAACATGTCTCTCTCACTATGAGTTCCAGGTGAAGTACCTCAGTAAAGATTCCCAAGCTGACTTTGGCAGTGCTAAACACACTTTTTTGGTAGAAGAAAAATGTTTAATGTTTACTTTAGTGTTGGAAACAGTGGACATGTTCTTTACTAGTAAGCATGATTTTTTTAGTTTTCCTCCGTTTTTTTCTCTGTCTTAAAATGCTTTTTAATGTAAGGGTGAGAGACCTCTGTCATTTATGTTTATATATGCCAATATGAGCCTTCGTTGCTATCAGAGTCTCCTATGCATTTTCATGATGAGAGATTCATGAATTGAGGCTAAGTGATTCTGTTGTTCTATGGCTTCTTGATGAGTCTCTTTAGGGTTTGGAAGGCCTATAGCAGCCATACAAACACCTTATTAATGGTGATGCAATCTTTTAGTATATCAAATCAAAAAACCAAGCCTGATGGCTAAAGTGTGGGAAGTTTTGAGACACGGTGATCTCTGCAAAACAGATTACTTTTGCATGTAAAAACTGAGTTCTGACTGGATTCATGGAAAATAATACTATCAGAAGTAGAGAAATTACATTTTAAGAGCAGTGTAGAATAAGTGGTTGATGTTTTAGAGATCTCTAACATGAAGAGCTCTTTTAAGCCGAAAGAGCTGAGCATTTTTTTGAATTAACTAATTTTGATATGATGGGCCTAGTCTGCAGAATAATCATGTGTTAAATGGGATCAGAGGAAGATTCAGATTTAAATCTGGGTTCTAGCTCTAAAGTCCTACATATTTGGTTGATCCTCACTGTAAGTTTCATTCAGACCTCTTTCAGTTGTAAACAATGAGCAAAACATGTGTTGCTCTTTTGATAAGTCCTGATGTGTATACTTTAGAGAGAAAATTAATGAGAACACTCTTACCTGAGGAAAAATCCTCTGTAATTTATCAGAAAACCTGATCAGAGCATCTGTAAACATACCAGGATAAATTCTGTCCAGTGATGCTATTGAACATTGAGGGTAGTTCAAGACTTTGCATCGAGTTTAAGTTTAAAGGCTTATGTAAACAGACACTGGTGGAAACAGGCAAGGGCAGATTATGCAGAATGCTGAAGGATGTTGGGGAGTCACAGTGGTGGTAAAATGTTTTTGTTGTAGGAAATTTTTTGGTAGTTTTGAAGACCTCTTGGAATAAAGTACATCTTACCTATGTATAATATAAGAAAATTAAGCTTACACAAAAAACATGAAACAGTAGAATGAAATAAATTGAGGAGTTTAAAAACTATGTATAACTTTGGAAAACTCTCATTCCCTTTTACTGCAAAATTCATTTATCTTTCAGTAAAGCTGCCCAAAATAATATTTGATCAGTTTTCTCAAATGACATCCGGTTGAAATAGTATCTTTTTTATTATATATTTTAGGCACATTTATATTAGCTCTATTTATTTTCTTCAACTTTGATACCCTCTAATACTTTTCATGGCTTCACTTTTGATTCCTTACTGTAAGACAGGTGAACAGAAAGTCTTGTGATTTATTTGGAAATAAAACCAACACTACTTCAGGAATTGTATAGTGTCTAAGGAGGTGCTAGTCTGCATTTCAGAAAGTTGCATATACTTTCTTTGAAGGCTAATCATGTCTCAATGCATACATTTACACTCTGCTGAGCCTAGAGTCCACTAACTGCCTCTGCCTTTATACTCGGATGCAAATTAAATAATGTAAAGCAGAAAAACTATGTTCTTAGATAATATAGAAAAGGGTTAATCAATATCGACAACTGCTAAAAGGAATCCTTAACTATAGTGCCTAACCATTGTTCAGACATACAGTACAAATGTGTTCTGCCTAAGTTAGCCAGAACAATGTCTCCAGCTGGTGATTAGGCTCAACTCCAACTTTCACCTCAGGCTAAATTTATGCAGTTATACTACTGTTTGTCAAGTAATTAAAGGAAAAAGAAGTACCAACCTACAGTAATTTTTTTTTTAATTGTCTGTAAATAAAGAAAGAAAGGGCAAGGAAAATAAGTTGTCAAAGGCTTAAGTAGCAAACAAACATTTTGGGCTGAGATTTGCATATGAATTCATAGATGCTAAGCCACATCTGTCCCTCAGAAACATCTATGTAGCTCGGTTGAAGATGTGATGAATCTCTTGTTATGTACAAGCCATGATGTCATTAAGGGAAATGGGATTGCTAGAGCATAAAGTAGGTGGAGAAGGGCTTGGGACAGGAATCAGAACCTGTCACATATCAGCTGGTATATGGGAGACTGTTTGGGAACTTGTAGATCACAGCGGATTAGGATAAATCTTGTTATGTCCTGTCTTCATTTGTGGGAGAAGGGCTTGTTTCACAGTGTCTGTCTTGTTGGGATATCCTTCTCTTGTAGCTAGGGAGTGTGCAGCAGAGCTACAACCAGCTGTTAATATATCTTGAACTCTCTTGTTATGTGCTTAATGCCAGAACAAGTCATAATTTGTTACATTCTCAATCTGATTTATCTGGGGTAGGATTTAGGAAATGGGAAGTATATTACATGATATATTATAATTTCTGGGGAAGTTACTGTTTACAAGTACAATTTACAAATGGAAGTTGTTGAATGACTGGCGATTCACAGGACCCCAGATAGAACGTGATGAGTATCAGAATATGAGGAATGGCTGCCAGTGACCTGTATGCGTGATGCCCACTGGGCTCTGTAGGGAATTTAAATATAGTAATGTGGTTAGCTTGACTAATACAGGTAGAAACAAGTTGCACCATAAATAATTTTTTTTAAGAGGTAGAGGGGAGAAAGAGGAACATTGCCTGTAATTTAACACTTTTATGACCAAGAATGGATATGTTAATTTTATTGAGTCCAGTTTAGCTACCGCTAAGTTTTACATTGTGTTTAAAAGAGATTTTGAAAGCATTTTGAGGCTGCATGTAATCTGTTTTGGGTTTTTGTTGTTGTTTGCTCTATGTTATTACCAGAACACTCCACAAGCAGTCTTAGTGTGTCATAAATTGTTCCCCATCGATGCTGAATCAAACAGTAGAAGTTTTGGGGACCACTGAGTTACTTGACTCTGTTCCCTTTACATCCTTTAATGCATTGATACATAATATGCGGACATTACCTGCAGTATTACCTTATTTCAAGAATTTCTAAGATCTAGATTTACTACTCCTTAACTTTTTTACTGCCTTTTAATTCAGCAATGACATAGGATGTATATGACACCTTTCAGTGAACTGGTTTTCTTTGGTTTATATTATACCAGCTTCTCACTCTTTGGCTCGTGTCTGCAATACCTCAAACTTCTTACTAGCCTTTTATCAAAGTATTGGAAAATGTAGGACTGCTCAGCTTCTTATAGAAGTTACCTAGATGTACTGATAGGAATTAGATGGATTAGATTGGATAGATTAGATTAACATGTGTTCGTTAATGCATATTTCTCTGTCGGCTGTGGATCCTCTGTTAATATACTAATATCATCATGGATTTAAGAGGCCTGCTTCCCTTTATTGTACTAATAAGATATTTATGGGTAGGGAGCTGTGCATCACAGTGCACAGTTAACTTATCTTTTGCCTCTGGAGAGACAACTTTGAAACCTCTGAAGTCAAAATGAAAACAGGCTTACAGTTATTATCCAAGTCCTGCTTTGTGCCATCCTACAAAACAAGTTGGACGTGCAGTTCTGGTAATCTCTATCCACAGAAAGTTTAGGAATAAAACCAGGGTTGATGAGCCTAGGGAGATACTAATGTAGCTGACTTTCAGGTACTTCTGATGAAATAATTAACTGTTATTCTGGTCCTTTCCCTAACATGGGACAAAAGTTGAGTAATATTATTCATAGAGACCCTGCAGGATAATTTATCTTCCTGTGTAAGTAAGTTGTGATACATATTTGTAGTTTTTTCTCTGGTGTTTTTATATGGGTACATTCAGACTATGGTTGAGTGTATTTACCCTAGTGTGGAGGACTGTAGAGTCTTCTCTGGTGCAGCAGTATTTGTAACGCTTATGTTTGCTGTGACTGCATCTATAGAGGCCAGTACATCTCACACCTTGTATTTTTTCAGTCCTGTGCATCTGAGTGAAGCAATTTTCAGCAATGTTCCTGCTACTAAATCAGTTTTGTTTGTTTATTTTAGATGCTATCTTACTTCTTCAGAATTTCTGTTTATTTTGTCTGAGGTTTCCCATCTCAAGGATTGCCTTTCTTTTGATAATCACTTCTCTTCATTGAAAGGGCTCATCCGTCATTCAGTTACCCTGTCCTGTCCCCTTCACTTGCAGAGAAATGAAGACGCACAGTGTGAAAGGATTATGAGTCACTTCAACCAATAATTTCTGAGAAAAACAATCAGTTGTTCGTGTCATCTGGAAAGTCTGGAGGGATTGTGGAAGGCTGTCCTGGTTTTGCTGGAAGAGAATCACAGGCCTGCCGTGGTCTGCAGGCCATTAGCAGTTTGGAGTCAGCGAGAGCAGCTGACCCAAGTTGGCTGACAGGTGTATCCCACACCATTAACATCATGCTCATTATAATGGGGGAAGTTTACTGCTTGGGCTTCTCCTGCCCCTGCCACTCTTCCTGTTCCTCACAGCTGTCTTCCCATTTATTGCAATCACTATACATTTGCTGGGCTGAGTATAACTTTGCTTACTTTATACTGCCATTGGTATTAGTTTTGCTGCTTTATTAAATCTCTTTCCATTTTAACCCATAAGTATCTACTCCTTTTCCTGATCTCCCTTCTTGGCTGGAAAGGGGTCACTGAGTGATAAAATAACTGCTGTAGCTTAGCCACAGATATGTGCTAAATGTAGACAAGAGCTTTGGCCTCAGGTCTAGACAAAGCAAGCAGTAATCTCAACAAAAATCAATTTGCATTATACAGAGTATCCAGTTGCCTGGTCCTGGAAATCTAGCATCAGAAATCATTTCTGAAGATGAAATTTTTACACTTAGTCAAGGATTCCTGACATACCTTACATTCTTCTAGAGTCTGCCATTCAGCTGTCAAAAAATATGAGTTTCTCATTCACATTCAAGCTCATTTTGTCATCTTTCTCTTGTTTCTCAAGCATATTATACACAGTATGATTCCCTCAGAAAGAGGCAATGTAGCCATTAGCACTGCTCATCAGAATGAATTTTCATGAAAATGCACAGTTGAGCCTCCAAACTGACTTTTGCAAATGATGCTGGAAAAAATGTTTAATGCCTCGTCCTATTTTCTCTTTTCTTTCTTGTCATCTCTTTGGGACTGTGCTGTCAGACAGTCTTCAAACCTTCATAAACAGTCTATAGGAGTGTAATACATTGCCTCACCAGTTTTCAATGCTGTTTTACTCCAAAATCCTTTCTTAATCATTCTCAGACTCATCAAATAAGTATTCTGAAATGAATTCTTAGGACAGTGGTCCGACCACTCTTTCATATTGGGGGAAAGTTGTTTTACAGCAGCTGTTTCTGAGAACCAGGGGAAAAAATAGGAGATCCATCAGTCCTGAACTTATGAGGACTGAACTCCAGAATTTAAGTTCAGGCTGATAACACTGTTGTTGGTCCAGCACAGTTTTTACTTTAACCTGCAAGATTCTTTCTGCTATGCTATTTCTTTGTCGTAGGCCTCTGCCACTTCTGTTAGCACTTCCTACTGGACTTTTTCTTGAAGATCCTGAAGACATTAAAAAAAACTGAATTGTCATTAGGCCATGTCTATAAGATTGGTTCATAAAACAGGTGGTGCAACTTACTGAAAACTGTGCTGGAATTCTCTCTTGCCAAAAGTTGTACTATTGATTTTATTAGCTCTGACAAAGCTAACAAGGTGACTCAGGTTACCTCTATTCCTTGGAATAGAATGTGGCCATATTTGGCTGTAGAACATCCTGCGCTTGTATGCAACCTAGTACAACACTGCACATTTTTTAATGCAGATGTCATTTGAACACTTTATATTCCTGGGTGCTCCGTTTGATGGATGTGTTGGTGACTATTGCACAGCGTGATGACTCCCTCTGTAAGTAGAAAGCAAAAAATAGACAATAATTGGCAAAGATTGCTTTTCCCTTCATCATTGCTTTCCAAAGTTTGGTCTCTACTAGGCTTGCTTTTTCACTAGACATCTCAGAACCAAAGGCTTAATTTATATTTCAGTGTCTTGAGAGGTCAGAGCAGGAAGATGCCTGTGAACAGCCTTCAGCTTACATAGTAAGGCCATCATGAACAGGTGACAGAAAGCATGACCACCATGCTTTATATTAACAAGGTAATGTGAGATCCATTCCATTTGATGTGAAAGCAGATGGTCTATGGAATGGAAGTCTCCAAGAACATCCATGCACCTCTTACCTGTCTGGAGCCTATAAATAATTGCCAAATGTATTTGCCTATTTCAAGATGCAGCAGATCACAAATGGGAAAAGAAGTACGATGCCCTATGTGCTGCTATCTAGGACAGAGGGTAGCCTGAGGTCTGCTGCATCCCTTCAGATGTCAAACAGAAATGCCAGTGCTGCTGCTCCAAGATTCTTGTATTCCTGATCTTGTGGGGAAAGATATTTAAGCATAGCTTCCCTGACTCATCTTCTACTAACAATCCTCCCCAAGGTGAGGCAAGAAATAACATGATTGATCCTTCTGTCTCCAGCTTGGCTGAGGCAGTTCTGACTTCAGCACCTTGCCTTTGTTACTGCTCAGTTTCATAGTGAACTCTTACAAATTAAACACCCAAACATCACATCCTTTCACATCATACTATGAACGCTGAATGGCTTCCAGGCTTTAAATCTCACTTGGTCATCCTCAGCCAATGGTGTTTTCAGCAATAGCAGAAAGAACAGCAGGAATAGCAGAAGCAGCCCCATGAACCATGTCTTTTACATGAACTCTGTGAAGGTGGTACCTCTCTCATGTCTTTGTTACCTATATGATTGTGGATTACTTTTTAATCCTAAAAAGTTCTGACCTAAAATCATCTTAGATACATCTTCAGCTATCTCCAGTGTGCATCAACATGTGGTAGGCATTTTTTTTTTTTTTAATGCCACAGTCATTTGACTGATTAGGGTCTGTCTTTTGGTGAAAGGCTGTGTTTCCCAGTGCATCTTGTTGGCTACCTTTTAATGAAAACTGCTCTTCTGGTAGCTTATAACTAACTAAAGTAATGGGAGATAAAGGCACTAATATTTGTCTGCCTCCTGCCTCGCCCTTCTCTTCTTTGACTTCACTCTGTGTTAATATTTCTTCAGCCTTACATCAACCACTGTTGTTTGCCTCAGTGTTGGCTATGTCCATTCCTGAGATGTAAAGGGATGCTACCTGGAGCTTCAACAGCACTTTTATCATTCATTTTTCCATTGCAGAATCATCATGACATCATGATTTCTTGGGAATTTCTGTCTTTATTCAACTGTATGTTTCTCTCATGTTTGGTGTCAAATACTGTGTACAGGCAAGCCTTTTTAAGAGGAAGATTAATTAGTTGTAATTGTTTTTCTTTGGAGAGGTATGTTTATGTTGTCAGTACAGATATACTGCATGATTCTGCTTCCTTACATTTGATCTCATCTAAGTGCAGGATTTTACATGGCCAGCAATGGCCAATGATATTTCCTTCTAAGAGAGCAGATGTAAACAAAGGTGACTTGTAGTAACTTTCTGAGTAGTAAGAATTGACATCATGGTCTTTTTAAAGAAAAAAAATTAAAATTGCCTTAGCCATCCCTCAGAAAAATAGTTCCTCACCCCAGAGCTCAAATACTGCTACAAGGAGACAATATATGCCCTTTGTTATGGTAGTATTTCTGAGTTTGTCAACTTCAGAAACCCCAAGAGTTTTTCTGATATTCCAAGGGAGAAGTGGTAAGAAGATGAACTCTGACTGCAGAGGCAGATGGCCTCTCAAAGAAGAATATCCAAATTTAAGTTGCTTTCTTCCCCTCTGAGGGAATCTCTTAGTATAGCTGTTCATAGTGTAACAAGAAAGCGAGAAAAAGTACCATGAATTTGTAAGGGTTTTTGTACATGTAGTGCATTTATTTTTGCTTTCCTTTTCCTTACTGATGAAACCAGCTTTAGAATTTATGCATAGCACAAATTTTTGAAAGAGTTTTTGAATGTGCAAGCAGCACAGAAGTCTTAACATCACTATTGAAGTCACTCTACTGAAATCAATGTGAGTTAGTTACTGAAGTCAATGAAATCAGGATTTAATGAATAATTTGTCTCCAAACAGTTGACTGTCTTGTCTTTCGACATAATTATATGTTTCTGTATTTGTATATGCATCATGTATGTTACATAAATATGAGAGGGAACACACATACAGCCAACATGTGATGCATTTTGGTTTCCTTTTAACCTGAATATCTGCTGAATGCCATTATCCTTCTGAATGCCTTAGAACTTAAAGTTAATATGCAGTGAGAAGGCACTAGTATGTCCCTGTGGACCTATGTGGTTTACATTTGTAATTCACCGTAGGACTACAAATGATACAATGCTGAGTGACTCCCAACTTTTCTCTGGGTATAGTTCTTGACAGATTGTTAAATTTCATGTTGGAAATCTTTTAGTAGGCTTCTTTCCACAATATTCTTTACAAATTGCCTTGTTTGTTATTTGGCTGAAGTGTTGTCATCATCCCTGCCTGGGATTTCCTTTATTCTCTTTTCTCAGTGGGGAACAGAGAGGAACAAATGGAAGACGAAGTATGTAAATACATGATAGAATGTCTTTCTTCTCATCACTGCAATTTCTTAGATGTAAGTCGTGTATATGGATGTTCACATTCAATGATTAGAAAACTTGACTTGCTTAGAGAGTCAGAGTAGGAGGATAGAATTTCATGACTACTTCTAAATCCTTTTTTCCTTAAAAAGGTTTTTTCTTTTTATTGGGACAATATGGTGAATACATTGCCTGGTTCCTGTCCTCCTGTATGACAAATGTTAAAGGAACATGGAACAAGAAATGAAGAGTAGAAACAAGTGGGACCAGAAAACACAGTGTGCAGTCCGTTGATCCATGTCACCACACATTCTTGTTCCTAGCATACACTGCATAATCAGAAGGGACGAGACAAACCAAATCCTTTTAGTCCACAGAGGTTACAGTGTCCCAGGTGCAGTGCCAAGTGTCATTTTATGAGTACAGGTTGCTATGCTAAGGAGATGCAGCCATGCGTTATGCAGAAGTCACTTTAAAAGTATGCAAGTTCAGGAAAGAATAATGATGCATTTTTCAATTTTGCTTGGTTTTCTGTAATTAAAAAAAAAAAAGTATTATCAGGTATCTAAGAGGGAGGAGTGAACTGAGCATTGTGTAACATGAATTTCCTTATGTACAGGCGTTTAAAATAGCAAATACTTTGCTTATCTATAGCATCTTTATTATCAGATAAGTAAGCCTTTCAGTATACCTCTGCATTGTTGCATGTTGTTGCATGTTGTTGCTCAAATTTTGGATGTGGATAAACAGAAACACAAAATGAAATTATTTACCCAATATCCCATAACACATCACCTGAGACTGAAGAATAAGTGTACATCTTCACACCCTGTTGCTTTTCCTAACCACTGGACATACATCCTCCCTACTAACTTTTCCATGTCAAAGTACAGTTAAACAAGTATATAAGTATAGATTTCTCTTCAAAAAGTAATATTTTATGTCATTATTAACAATCTGTTACATTCTGTGCTGCTTTTTACCCAAAGGATACCCTGTAATTAGAAAAATACAGTTTCTATTTGAGCACATGGCATATCACAAATAGGAGTAGTTTCTGGAGTGAAATATATAAAGTAGATTAGCAGCATAAAGTAACAGATTGCATGTAGTAAGACACTGGAGAGCAGGTTGGGAAAGTGAGTGGTATCTAGCTATCTAGATGAAACTGCACTGTAAATTCAATAAATGCTCAGTTTTTACATACTGTTGTTTTGATTGGAACGCAGGAGTCAATACTCACGTTACATGAAAAATTGTCAGCTAAAAGGATGTGTGATTCTAAAGCACTTAGTCCTTATTGAAAATTTTCTACTCTGATCTCAAGGCACCTTGCAAAAGAGAAAGCGTTATATGAGTGGTGAGTGAAGACTCAGAACATATATGTGTTCCTTTGATGCTACTGTAATAATTTATAAGTTGTTTAATACTCAGTATCTGCAATTTCCTTCTATTTCACATACTTTTTATTTTTCATTTCTATCTTATAAAGCAGTTTCCTTCAGGATCACAGAATCACAGAACATTAGAGGTTGGAAGGGATCTCAAAAGATCATCTAGTCCAGTCCCCCTGCTAGAGCAGGATCGCCTAGATCAGGTCACACAGGAACACATCCAGGCGGGTTTTGAATGTCTCCAGAGAAGGAGACTCCACAACCTCTCTGGGCAGCTTGTTCCAGTGCTCTGTCACCCTCACCATGAAAAAGATTTTCCTTATGTTTACCCGAAACCTCCTATGCTCCAGCTTGTACCCATTGCCCCTTGTCCTATCACTGGATGTCACTGAGAAGAGCCTGGCTCTGTCCTCCTGACACTCACCCTTTACATATTTATAGACATTAATGAGGTCACCCCTCAGTCTCCTTTTCTCCAAGCTAAAAAGACCCAGCTCTCTCAGCCTTTCCTCATAAAGGAGATGTTTCACTCCCTTAATCATCTTAGTGGCTCTGCACTGGACCCTCTCCAGTAGCTCCCTGTCTTTCTTGAACTGGGGTGCCCAAAACTGGATACAGTACTCCAGGTGGGGCCTCACCAGTGCATAGAGGGGGAGGAGAACCTCCCTCGACCTGCTGGCCATGCTCTTCTTAATGCAGCCCAGGATGCCATTGGCCTTCTTGGCCACCAGGGCTCATTACTCACTCATGGTCATCTTGTCCACCATGACTCCCAGATCTTTCCCCTAGAGCTGCTGTTCAACAGATCATTGCCCAACCTGTACTGATATATGGGGTTGTTCTTCCCCAGATGCAGTAGTTTACACTTGCCCGTGCTGAACTGCATTAAATTTCTCCCTGCCCAGCTTTCCAACCTGTCCAGGTCACGCTGGATGGCAGCACGGCCTTCTGGTGTGTCAGCCACTCCTCCCAGTTTTGTATCATCAGCAAACTTGCTGAGGGTACACTCTATCCCTTCGTCCAGGTCATTGATGAATATATTGAACAGCACTGGACCCACGACCGACCCTTGGGGGACACCACTAGCCACAGGCCTTCAACTAAACTCTGTTCCACTGACTACAACTCTCTGGGCTCTGTCCTTCAGCCAATTTCCAATCCATCTCATCATACAACCATCCAATCCACACTTCTCAAGCTTGGCTGCAGGGATACCGTGGGAGACAGTATTGAAAGCTTTGCTTTAAGTTGAGATATACCACATCCACTGCCCTCCCCTCATCTATCCATCTAGTTGTGCCATCATAAAAGGCTATAGATTAGTCAAGCATGACTTCCCTTTGTTGAGTCCATGTTGACTACTTGTGATAAGCCTCCTTTCCTCAACATGCTTTGAGATTGTGGCAAGAATAAGCTGTTCCATCACCTTTCCAGGAATGGAGGTGAGGCTGACTGGCCTATAGTTACCCGGGTCCTCCTTCTTGCCCTTTCTGAAGATTGGAATAATATTGGCCTTCCTCCAGTCCTCAGGCACCTCTCCTGTTCTCCAGGACCTCTCGAAGATTATGGAGAGTGGCCTAGCAATGGCCTCCACCATCTCCCTCAGCACTTGTGGGTGCATCCCATCAGGGCCTATGGACTTGTGGATGTTCAGTTTGCTTAACTGCTCTCTGACCCAATCCTCCTCAACTGAGACAAAATCTTCCTTCCTCCAGAGTCCTCAGGGAGAGAAGGAAGAATGTACGTTGTGTACATGATGATTGCTCTGTGTTATGTTGTTCATCTTTAGTCACAAGGTTGGAGGAGATAGTACCACACATGGTTTACTCAAGAAGATTAATTTTATAACACCGCTCATATCACCATGATGAGGACTCTGTGTGTGTTAATGTCTCTCTGTTAACATTTAGTTGCTGTGTTAGGCTGTGTTCTTAGTTACTAGCAAATGTGCAGACAGGAAACCAGGCAAACCAACAAGATTACTCCGGTTGGCCCCATTTTTCCAGTTTTATTCAATGCCTTCGTTTGTCATGGGATACTACTGTTTATTCAGTTTACACTAAAAATGAAGTGCAGTCTGAACTTCATTATAATTTCAGCGTAATGTAGGTTCAAAATGAATATTTCTGCTTCTAAATTGTTAAAATCCTTTTGTGTACTGTATGTAGGCACACTAGTGCAACTCCTATAGTGCATCTCTGAGATATCTGGAGAGAAGCATTGTTCCCTTTTTGTTCCTAGAGACTGCTCTGCATCATCTGCAATTTTTCAGGCTCTGCTAAATTTATTTACTAAGAATACCCAAATTGTTTCTAAACTGTATTTCCGAGATAGGTGTCTGATTAGTTAATAGCTTCCATGCCAGAATAGCTGATACTATTTGATTTTTAGGAGATGTAGTGGTAGGAATTTCACAATCTACCTCTAGAACTGTGTAGCCTGTGGCTGCTGTTATCAGCTAACTGCTCAAGGGTTGTATTTCTGGAGCTGGCTGGCAGGATTCTCTTGGAACAAATGAAAATTTATCTAGGACTTGAGGTAGAATCATGTCTATAGCTGAAAAAAATCGATAAAATCCCAAACAAACCAAATCAATTAACATTGGCCTTCTAATAATCCATGCTCTTCTTTCCTCAATCACATCTGTTCCCAGTATACCTGCTGTCCTCAGTATTTCCTTATTGTGAAGGTTAATCTTCATGCTTAGTTCATGGGTCTAATCTGCTTGTATGGGTCTATTGAAACACTCTTGGATTATTTCCCAGCTGGTTGAGCCCCTGTGGGAGAACTGAGTGAGGCAAATGCACTGCTTGGTGTATCAGTAACATGCTTGCAAAGTGGATGAGTTGACTATGTAAAGTTAAACCATATAACCTAAACTTCTATTTGCATAAAGTGACAAAATCTTAGAGCAGTTCCAGAACTGGATTACAGTTGGTTTTCTTTGTTTATTTTTATGAGATCTGGAGATGGTATAAATTATATATATATTGATTAGCTGAGCTTTTGACCATAAAAATGGTATTCTCAAAGTAGTACACTAATTTCTAAAATTTCCTGGTTTTTGAACTATACCTAGAACTGTTAAGTTATGGTTGCTTCTCTTTATGCATACTGACAGGGTTGGCATGTGCTAAGGAAAACCAGGTAAATTCTTTATACTACCTCACATTATGGGTAAAAACAATGGAATGTGTGAGAGCCTTACAAAGTACAAAATACAAATATTGTAAATAAATATATTATATAAAGTCATGAAAATGCTAAATTTGAGTTCACTAGAACTTTAGCACACCATATCTGCAGAAAGGTGTCTTTACAAATATTTTAGAGAGCCTGGTGCTACTCTTGAATTTATACAGAATTTTTAGTTGCGCACATGTCAATAGAAGATCTGTATAACCCAGTCACTGTGAATAAAACATATTTGACAGTCTTTCCAAAAGCAGCAGCCACTGGTAGATCTGCAGTAAACCATCCAAAACAAACTGTCACTAAAAACAGCAGTAAGCCACCACATAACAACCACAAGAATTAATATAACAATTGCAGTGGTTACAGCCTTGTACAGTCAACATTACACATCCCTGTACCTCTGTGTTTAAATTATCCTGATCTCCACAAGTTTTAATAATTTCATCTAGGTATTTAAGTTGGTATGAATATCTCTTATCCAGATTTCTCATTTTTATTGCCCTAGTTATAGTAGTTGGCAAATAGTGTTCCCCACATATACTGCAAAAATACTGAAAACATGCCTGTAGGTAAGAAACTCCAATAGCTCTCCAGTCTGGGAATCTCAAGAATTAATTACTGTACAAAATGAAATTCTGATATTATATAATTTGTTAGTCTTGTAAGAAATTTTTTAATACAAAATAGCAATCAACACAAAAAAGAGTAAAATCTCAATTGTATTAATGTAGATTCAAAAATGCTGTAGCACAGGAGAAGCAAGGAAATAATGGATCAAATGTTTTGCCAGCAAATGAGCGTCTTGGCAAGGAAAAAAAAATCAAAACGGAAAATTGATATTATAGGCTACTAACTTGCAGTCTTGCTCTGACAGTCCCAAGTGTCTTTTGATGCTGTATAATGGAAACATTTTTCAAAACTCCAAAAGCAGCACTATTAGTTTCGGTGCATGACAACTTTAAAAATTATTCTCTCTCATAGGAAATTTATACAGAAGTGTGGCCTAAAAGAGGTGGGGTTTGGTTTCCGGAAGTCTTGGAATTTTGAAATGGAAAAGAACTGTGAAGTTGAAATTTAAGCTTACTACTATAAGCTTGTATTGTTTTTCTAATCTTTGTCTAGTCTGGGTTTTAGATGGGCCTTCAGTAGTTACCCTTGGGAATCCTATTGCACATTCCAGTGGAAACTTGACTTGTTCAACCCTTTATTTTCCTTTCCTTGGTTTTCTTTGGTAAGTCCCTTTAAGTCCTAAATCACCCTAAATGTTTTCGTTTCCTTGTCATTTACATACTTCTTCTACAATATTCCTAACTGATTGCACATTAGTAGTTATTAAATAACGAGTCAAGCGTATTCTGTATTCCATAAATCCCTATTCCTTTAGTTCTGAGTTTTACTTTCCTTTTAATTTCATTCTAGTTTAGTACCGAACTGCTCCAAAGTGTAATTAATTTGTATGCACTCCCTTCATCTCTGCATAAAGAGTGGCTATCATGTTCATTTGAACTGCTCAAAGATGTACTGAAGCCCTGACAATCTTTTCTGTTAGTCTGTTTTATTGTGTGTTTCTTTCCTTTGGTCTTTTGTGATTAGATAGCTTGAGACATATTAATCTAAAATTCACCATAGCGTATAATTTATTTTGTGGGCAGTACTGTCAAACTAATCCTTATATGAAGAGCATTCAAATATTATTTTAATAGAGTTCACGTAGCCTCTACAGACCTTATGCCAATTTAAGCTTTTTGCATAAAATCCTGGTAGATCTGCAGATGGCTTGTTTTCCGACAAACCTAATATGTATCCATGGATTATTCAGTAATGTACATTTGAAGATCTGAAATACTTTCGGTATTGATCCAGAGTTGCTATGCACCACATAGACACACACCACTTTTAAACCACATAAAGATACCCCTTAGGAATTTGAACCATTTTCTAGTATGTGAAAGAAGTGCACCACTCTGTAGTAAACACCACTATTTGAAAAGCTGCTTTTCCTCTGGATTTGATATCCACTTTACTTTTTTTTATTAGAGCCCTAAGGAAAAAAGGATTATCTATTACAAATACCTTTTTTCTTGATGACAGATTTCAGTCAAGATCAGTGTGATTTTCTTTCAAA
>VYZX01022710.1:35737-61631 GCA_013401335.1 Brachypteracias leptosomus
GTGTATAAGTAACTTGGGAACATTAATATCTTCAAGAAAGAAGCTAGTTCATTGCACTGCTGCTTGGGAGTGATTCCTGTTATTGTGAAGAGCGTCAGAAAGAAAACTGTAGCCAGACATACTCCACAGAATCACAAATAGGTGTGGGAGCAGCACAACATTGACATCATTGGTATTACAGTATGTTTCCACTGTGATCTCAAAGCCAACTTTTGAGACCGGAGTTGAGTTTCCCCACTTTGCTGGGTTTTTTTAACTTTTCTGTTAAAAGTCTCTGCAAAAAGTCAGTCTAAAATCAGCTGTAATGGCGCTATTTATGATAGGACTCCTCAAAGTGAATTAGCTTAAGACCAACAATTTGCTTCCTGAAGACCACTACAGAAGTTCAGCAGTTGTTGCAGTGTTATTCACCTGTACTCTTGCAGATTAATAGGAAGCTTGGGTTAATAAAACACACAGTGGTAAGTGTGTGCCTGGTCTGTGCATGAAGTAAGACTAGTTAGACTAGAAGCTTTTTTATAACCGATAGATCAAGTGCTTCCACCTTTGTTGAGAGCTGCCAACCTACTGGTATTAATATGTAAAACACTATAAAATTAGTGTTGAGAGTGGTTTGCAGGTTATTATCACAGCCTTCTTTGAGGTCCACACTTTGGAAACCACTGAACTACCAAGATTATGCCATAAATGTCTACAGAATTTCTGTATGGATACTGTGTCTGTTTAAATCCATGAAATTCAGACTTGTCTGTTGTGCTCATAAGCCTGAATTTGTTAGCTAAACCATTGTTACCTTTAAACCAACACAAGAGGGTTTGTGCTTACCTTTCACCAGTTAAGCTAAATCAATTTATGTTAAAGCTCGAGGGCATTTCTGCCTAGTGCTCATTCAATTTGTGCTTTGTAGGCTACACTGCCTCCAGGTAGTTGTTTAATGTTAGTCAGGGTGTTAATTATGACAGTGAACTGTCTTTGAGTTAAGGAGCGAAATGAATTACAGTCAAAATGCCCAGCCAAGTGACTGAACACTTTGAGATGTCCTAATGCAGGGACAGACTACAAATGAAGTGATTTCACTTTATCATATATAGAGGCAAGGAGCTGTGTTTTTAAAAAAAAGGAAACTGATATAAATATTTTAGATCACAATTACATTCAGAGATTTAGCCAACTTTTTTTTTGTTAATATGGGAAAGTTATTTTTCTAAGGTAAGTTGGGTGATCTGGATTCTCCTAAGCTTGGGAGACTTAAGTACATACAGTAAAAATACAAGGAAAAGACTTCTGGTTGCCTCCTACAGATATATGAAGATAACACATACACTTTCTCATGTTTTGGTTGCTGGTGAGTTTAACAAGGTCTGTTAGATTAGGCACCTGTGTTACCATCACCTGCAAAGTAAGTAAGTAGCTTCCTTCCTTAAGCAATACAAGAAATAGAGGTCAGCTTAATTTGCCTTCTTACGACTGCTGTTTAGCCATTGACGCTATCCTTTTTTTCCTTAAATCAGTTACTTCAAACTATAGTAAAGGAAAACAACTCATCTTCATGGGCTCAGGAACGCTATTTAGAGGTGAAGGACTTTAATGTGTTTTTTAACCACATAGACTACTTCTTCATGACTAGTTAATATATCTCTATATTGTACAATGCAGAGATATGTAGTAATTCATTAGGAATACAGGGCAGTGTAGTAATTATGAACTACTAGATCAGGTATTGGAAGCAATGCAGCTTCCATGCTGCATTGCATGGTCTGTGTCTGTCTGCTAAATCCCACTGTAACAGGTCATATTAATCTAGTAAATGGTACAAAGCAAGTGTAATCACTTCAAGATCAGAATAAATTTCATTCAAGGCTTGCTTGACTGTTTCTTCAAAACCCACTTGCGAAAGATAAGCGGGCACTGAATTCAAGGGAGAAATTAGGTGTCCTGATACACTAAATTCTTTGACATCTGTTCTTGAAGCCACTCAGCATTTTCAGGTTTTGCTCTAAGTCTGTCTAAAGCTATGTGCTTCTTTTACTGCCTATCAAGCACCTGTTTCTTCCTAGTGGCTTCACAAGCCCCTGAAAGGAGTGTTGAAATGTTGAGATCATTATGGTTCTTGCTCTGTAATCAATTAAGAGTAATCAACAAATTAAAATAC
The DNA here is from genome assembly GCA_013401335.1 of Brachypteracias leptosomus. Classification (NCBI taxonomy): domain Eukaryota; kingdom Metazoa; phylum Chordata; class Aves; order Coraciiformes; family Brachypteraciidae; genus Brachypteracias; species Brachypteracias leptosomus. The sequence continues at coordinate 37,890 of VYZX01022710.1, forward strand.
AAATGCCATCATTGACATGTTAGAATCTTCACAAAATCAAAGAATCAGAATTAGTAATCTTCAGATAAACCTGGTGATTGTAAATGTAACAAATGAAAATCTCTTGAGTCTCTCTGCTGCTAGTGAAGTGAACCAACAACGCATGAAAGCATTGTAGCAATGTGAAACCTTGTCCATTAGGTACAAGCAGGCTAAAATTATGGAGTTAGATCACAGAGCACTGAAGAGGAAGCTCTTTCTGTCCATGTAGCTTGGCCAACTGTTGCAGTTACAGTGACTTCATGAAACTTTGTAAAGTTCTCAGTGGTTTTGTTTAAAAGGAAATGATAGAATGATTGGCACCTTGCTAATACCTCCATAAAGCAGAGAAGGATTAAATGCAGGAGATACACACTAGTTTTTATCTTTCTGATTCTTCTGCTGCAAACTTCACGACAGAAGTGGCTGCAGTTATCAATGCATAAGTGGAATTCAGTTCAACTAGACCTTAAATAAGTAGCACACTGTCATTAAAAGAAATGGAGAGATACTGGGTCGAAGAAGTTATTTAAGGCTTTCTACACACCATATATGGAACCTCTGAGGTGGCAATTAAATTCAGGAAGGCAATAGAGAGGTTAATTGAAAAATACATGGAGTAGCATAATGATCTGATTAGCAAAGAAGTTATGTAGTTCCTAAGTGTGTTGGCAAGTAGAGACCTGGCTTTGAAATCACCTTCACCTGATCAGGTCACTTCTAGCTGTGTTATTTCATGTTGTTTTATATAATCTACTCTATACAGTCCAATAGGCATATCCAAAATATGATTCACAGCAGTTATTTAGTTCTGCAACTTCTAAAATCTACTGCAACAATATTGTAGAACCATTTCTGTATTCTGCTTTATGTGAAAACACTATTTCACTAACAATATATTTAAAGCACATGATGAAGAAAAGGGGTTTTTAACTTAGACTATATTTCATTTATATGCTAGTGTGGGTGCTTGGGAGAATAGGACATGTAAAATCACTATGCTGTGAGAGTAAAATTGCAGTGGCATTGGAAATTGTACTGACAAAGTGTTAGAACTATGCTCACCCATCAGTAGGTTGCACAGAAATACTCTTTCTATTTACAAGATCTTTTCAGGCACCTATCTGATCTGCAGAGAAATTACTACACTACCGATTTAATATTGTCATGACTCGCCATTACAGTTGTAGTTGTGTATTTGCAACACTGATGAATTTTTAAGTGATGATATATTGAAGATAACACCTGCCACTTCTTGGTTTTGTGAACAATGCATTTATACAGATGCAGTTTAGTTTTTACAAGACTTAGTAGAATAGCTTAAGTTGGAGATACGATCTAGTATTCCTGTAATAAGAAAGGGTTTTTAAACCTAGCTGTTTAGGAAGTATTCATATAATAATGCATGTTTTGAAATTGTAATGCTTGGAAGAGGGGAGGGAAAATGGCTATTGGACTTTCAATTGAGATGAATGTGTATATACTTGTGTGACTTTGGTCACATATTTACATGTCAGACATGGTATCAGACTTAGTCTTATGACATGTATGTGAATAAGTCCATATTCAGAAGATTGTATCACTGTTATCAGTTATTTTCTGTAGATTATATTGAGCAATGCTAGTTGTGCAGAGCCGTACTTCCATCCTCTGAAGTTATGCTGCTGTAATTGATGACTCAAATATAAATTGCTGCTCACTTTCCTGATTGAAGATGCTAGATACTAGTCTGTTCTTGTAATATCTAATTATTGGAAAGAAATGCAGTAACCTTCAGGTTAGACTGCCGTTTCTTGGTGATTGATTCTTAGACGACAAAACAATGAAATTATTAGGCAGTGAAATATGCAAATACTTCTTTATTTACTTGCAAATATTTCTTTATTTACTTTACTCCAGTCAGTACGTTAGAAGAGCATGTAACTTTCTGAAGGGAAACAGGGTGCTAGGATCTGAGGCAGTGTAAGTATGAGGCTGAAAACAATGAAATTGCACCTAAGGTTTAGATCAAAGCTTGTGATATGGAGATATTACTTTAAGTAGTTACTGTGACAGACTTAGGACAATCTTGCCAGCTTCTGTGCTTATTTTGAATCTGCATCCTATTCTTCCCATTTTGCATATGGGAATCTTCACTGTCGCTTTTTCATAATAGTATCTTGCCATGTCTCTGAACCATAGAGAGGCAATGGTTTTCATTTTGCTTCAGCTTGAAAATAATTGGAGGAAGTAATCACCTTTATGAAAAATAGCCTCATTTTTGCATGCTAGTTAACTATAGAGAAATGGCAGCCATTGACTGTGATGGCAGATGGTGGCCATTTTGCACAGGGAGTAACCTGAGAGCTGGCACTTTTTTGCATGACTAGCAGACAAGAATATCCGTGTAAATGCAGTTATGATAAAAACCCATGATATAAGGATCTTATAAACATTATTATGTAAGGTTTTCTGTTAAACTTTCAGCTCCAACTAAGATCTCATCTGTGTTCTTATTAGAAATGTGGGAACTAAACTGCTCCTGCTGACAGTAGGCTCCTTATCAATGTTAGGGGTATGGTTTCTTCACATCTTCTCTGTTTGTTCCTATGCCTCCATAGAAGAATCTCTGGGTATGGAGATAGGGAATAGTGAAAGATAGCAGGCATTTGTGTCATACTTGGAAGCAGATAATGGCTTATTTCTTCAGTGGAATTAACAAGTATTTGAGGAACAAACTGGATATCCTAACCTGAAGCCTTCCTCCTTCTTATACCTTTCGTATTCTATTTTGTTGTTCATTCTCCCACCTCACTCTTAATAGTCTTGCATTTCCTTTGGAGTGGTGGCCCTCCAACTTGTGCAGTATTTACCCTGTATGTATACGCATGCATATTTATAAGCAATTGTGTGTACGACAGGCTGAGAGATTTGAGGTTGTTCAGCCTGGAGAAGAAAAGGCTCCAAGGAGACCTTATAGCAGCCTTCCAGTACTTGAAGGGGGCCTACAAGAAGGCTGGGGAAGGGCTGTTTACAAGGGCATGTAGTGACAGGACAAGGGACAATGGCTTTACACTAGAGAAGGGTAGATTTAGATTAGACATGGGAAGAAGTTCTTTCTTTGCTATAAGGGTGGTGGAACACTGGACCAGGTTTCCCAGAGAAGTGGTGGAGGCCTCATCTCTGGAGATGTTCAAGGCCAGGCTTGATGGGGCTCTGAGCAACCTGATCTAGTTAGAGGTGTCCCTGGTGACTGCAGGGTGGTTGAACTAGATGACCTTGGAAGGTTCCTTTCAACACAATGCATTCTATGATTCTATAAGAAAATCAGTGCCTGTGGTAGTGTACATATGTATGCATTTGAAAAATAACCAAGCTTTACAATGGATAATACTGATTTCAACTAAAAACCTGTACTGAAATATTGGCAACATCCTTTTTATTTTAAATATTGCCTGTGAAATGATGAATGATAATTGATTCATAGTCTATATTATTTATCAATTCCTGAAAACCTGGTATAATCTACAGAATCATAGTGAAGAAATGGAGGTTAATACAAACTACGTTGACTCTTACTGTAAAAAAAGTAAGTAGACATCTAAGTCCAAGTTAATTCCTTACATAATTCAGCCATAGCTAGTGGAGTTATACTAGATATGAATTTTTGTCCCCTTTGATATTATGATCCAATTTTTACTAGTCAATAATGGAAGATTTGGTAGAACTTAATTTTTATCCATAATGTACATGAAAATCTGTTCCGTGTATTGAACCTGGGAAAATTGTAACTATACAGCAGTGCACAGCAATGCAATGATGTTTCTGTTGCTGAATTTAATTTCTTTTTTTTTATCATGGTTTTCCTATTTAATGCTTTGATGTGAGAAGGTTACTCCATGGAACAACAGGACAAAATATTTTGAGGCCCCCCTTAGTTTTAATACTTGAAAATCATCTAGAAAACCAGAAGTTATAATTGTACACTAAGTTTTAAAGCACAAATTACCTCTTCATGGTAGTAATACAATATAATTGTTTACATCTAGCTGAGTGACAAAATAGCCAGTACTTTACATTCTTACTGATACTTTTGTTTGGTTGGTTTTTTTGTAGCCGGGTGTTGTAGGCCAAAAAAAGAAGAATCAGTCTCAATTTGTGGGATTTGACCTTACTTAGTTTATTGCCAATTATCATTACTTTTAAATATTGACACCGATATTGAGAAATAAACACAAGAATTAAAAAAAACTCTTAGAGAAAAACACCTCAGCTTCCCTCTGGCCACCTCTGCTCCCCCCTCACTGGTTTCCACTCCCTTCACTGCACATCACAGTCAATTCCTTGGGTGAAGCAGTGACAATGCGAAAGACTGAGGCTGATGTGTAGTGGTTACTTTGCTGTTCCTTGCTTCTTACTCAGCTGTTTGGGTGTGGGCTCCTTCAGAGGCTGCCATCCCCCAAGAGGTGTACCTCCTCCTGTGTCTCCCCACTGTCTCTGCTCAGGCATCTCTTTGCTCCAGTGTGTCTCATTGCCCTGCCCCTGCTCAGGAATCTTTTTTCTCCAGCCATGCCCAGGTGCTTCTTTCCTCCTGCCCAGTTTCCTCTTTTTCTTCTATGTCTCTCTTTCCCCTAGTTGTTACCTCCATTTTTGAAACATGTTTTCACAGAGGCACCATGTGCTCTCTCCTGGGCACAGTTTGGCATGTGGTGGTGGCGCTGTTGTGTCCATTGCAGAGCCAGCTGGGACTGGCTCAGGGTAGTTCAAGACCTTGCCCAGCACAGATTGCCCCAGACGCCCACACCTAACACCAACACCTGCCAGCTGTGCCCACTCCAGTGGGTAAGTGCCAGAAGAGGGGTACAAGTCAAGCTACACATGAGCACATTGCATTGTGAAGAAACATGTATCTTATTCACGCTTTGTCTCCAAGGGAAAAGCTGTGTGCCACTAAGATTGTATAAACATATTGCATATATTCATATTTCCTGTGTTCTTTTGAGAAAGAATAATAATGGAACCCTTTTTTAAATCAGTCCTTGTCTTATCCCCTTTAACTACCCAGTCTTTGCATTTTTCCCCTTTTTCTTAGTAAAAATGTATCTGTTTATTTCTTTGCCTGTCTATAAGTTTAATGTCCCCTTTTTGGTTATTCAATAGAATTTGATACATACCAAACATAAAAGAATTGGTTTAAAAATAGTTAAATGTTTTCTTTTTGTCAGAAGATGTAAATATACTCAATCTGTTGAATGCAGAGATTATGCCTTCCTTTTATCTGAAATCCCAGTGAAGCAAAGGAATGTTTTCATTTTGTCTTCTTCACTCAGTCACCTAATTTGGCCTTTATCAGTATACTGTGGTACTGAAACCACTAAGCAGTAACATTAGTAAGTGGACTATGCTGTGCTTCTTGTCTGTGCTCCTGTCCTCTCACTTGGTTCTCCTTTATTGTTACTCAGTTTACTGTGTCTTCCACTGGTTTATATCCATTTCTTCTTACCTCTTTTGTCCTCTTTGTTATTTTCCATTTTTATTTTTCTTTGCATTGACTCCTCCCTTGCTTCTCTAGTATTCTAGTTTCGCCTTGTGAACCCTCTGTCTCCAGTGGACTATTGGCTGCTTTTCTCATCTCAGCAAAACAAGAAATGTGGTTCTTCCAAGTAAGTGTTGCAGCCTTCTTATGGTGCCAACTCAAAGACACCTCTTGGGACTAGCAAAGTGAACAGAGCTTTGTATCATCACCTCCTTTTCCTTTTAAGATGTGGGAACTAGAACTTGCGATAGCTTGTTTTCCCAGAACTTCCCCAGAGATGTCATTGCAGCCTTCTGGTGGGATTCGTAGGAAACTTCTGAGCAACCTTCGTATGTACAAGGCATGACTTGCTGTTTGGACAGATGTGTCCTGAATAACTTCCTTTGTTTTTCAATAGATCTGGTTTTGTACCAAACTTCTCTCCTAATGCCATCTTCTGTGTGTCTCGTCACTGAATCTTCATGAATGTACTTTTGAAATGGAAATCAAGCCGATATAGAGGACACAGTCATTGATCAAGAAAACATTTAAAATTGATATCTTAATACTAAAGTAGTTCTAGAAATCTTTAAAATATGTCTAAATTTGGCTCACTTCAGTGGTTGCTTTTTCTCCAAAAAACTGACAGCAGTCATGCTTACTTTCTCTTTTCAGGTAGTTATTGTTTTGTTCACTTTGTCACATGAATCTTGAAGTTATTCTTTTCTACTGAGTGATTAACCATCAATATTTTTTTAAGTACTAAAATCTGTACCTATGTGGTCCTTCAAGTCTATTCATCTATTAATTTAGTCACCCTCTGAGAAACTTGAATAAATTTCAATATTGAGGGGTTTCCTATGAATATGGTTTTGTATGAAATTAGAGTCTTGTCTTTTTTACTGTATAATCCCTTGTGTATCTGGATATCACATCCTCCTGCAGATGGAGTTGAAATTATATCTGTTACAAAAATTAATCACAGTATAGGCTACTTGCAGATGATTGATCTCTGTCTGATTAACATGAAACCCCAAAAAAGAGGCAGAGGGAGTGATGAGTTCGCAGTCCATACTGCACCAGATTATTCCAATGTGATACAGTATATTAATTTACATTTGTCCTTAGTAACTTGTAGTGAGCTGTAGAAACAGCATGCTGCTACTTAATTGATCTAGGAGGCCAGTATTAGTCTCGTGTTTCCTGATATTTTCTTCACAGTTCCTGAAGAGAATTATGCCTGTGAAGAAAGTGTTTAATCTCACCATCAACCTTGCATCATCCTGTATCTAAGCATCTGTTTTATACTTTAATGCGTTCATTTTATCCTTTACTGTCTTCTTTCCTTTTATGTATTTGTAGAAAGCCTTATTATTCTTCACTGTATTGCTTGCTGTCCCCTCTGATACTCTGCTTTTCTCCTGTGTAATTTTCTTTTTTTACTCAGTCTAGCTTCCAACATGTATTTTTCCTTTAAATCATTTCTTCTTGATGGTTTTAGTTGCATCTACACCACATTTTTCATCAATATTTCTTCTGTTGCCTCTTTACTTTTGCCATTTAGTCATCTTGGGATTTTTGTCTCCTTAAAAAGGATGCTATTCCATTAGACATTTGTTAGTACATTTTTGAAACAAGTCAATTCTTTTTCCACACATTGTTCCCTTAAAGTTAATTCTTGATTTTGGTCACCTACTATTTCTTTTGTCCTTAGAAACTTGTCATTTTAAAATGTCTCACTGGCTTGTTACCCTTTACATCCTCCTTCTTTTGAATTATGATGTAAGAATTGAATACATTCTGTAGAGTTATGTTTTCTTCCTTAATTTGTAGTGCAACTGGGCAATGCAAGGGGAATTTTGTAGTCTGAGTAGGTTCGGTGCAAATATGGGAGGAGTGGAGACTATCAGAGGAGACTTGTCTAACTTCCAGTTCTTAGTGTGTCCAGGACCATTTTGGCCTTTAGTGTGATGTGAAGGGTTAGTTTATGTTGGCTTCCAGCCAGCCATGACAACACTTATTTCCTGAACCACCCCTCCCATGCTTGAGGCTTTCAAGAGCATGGTACAGTAGTACCATGAGCTAATTCTGCAACACTTGTGGAAATTCCTTTTATGCAGAGGGAATTTCCAGTTAAACTGCTTTCATGTCTTTTAAGCTGGAGTGATGCTTACTTAATTTAGAATTGATTTTTGTTTACATTTTTTTCTACACTGGAACTGTGATTGAGGACTTTAAATGCTTCAATAGTATAAATGGAAAAGGGGTCATGACAAGACATAATATTTGGTCAAGCAATATTGATTTGTATAATATTTTTTATTTGAATTTGCTGATGGGCAACTCAGGAGAAAACTGTCACCTAAATGGCAATATATTCAAACTAAGTTTTCCTGCTTTGTTATACCTAGTGGGTGCATTAAACTCATCCTTGATGTTTCTTTACTGTCATCAATGGAGTTGGTGTATTAGCAGCTTTTTTGGAAAAGAAAAAAATACTACTGTAGGGAATTTTTTTTTCCTTCAGTGAAACACAATGTTTTCTCTGAAAACATTATCTTAATATTTACCATTTTGATAATGCACCATACTGTTATTTCATTTGTAAATTGCATTACCATAAAGTATTTTTGTGTATATCTGCACCTAAATGTGTTATGTTGTAGTATATTCTGTGAAGTGATTTACTGTAGGATTTAGTGTAACAGCAATTGTTGTAAATTTAAGATTCAGTTTGTATGTAATATTCTAATGATAATGTACATAGTCCACTATACTACAATAATTACAGATCAATAAAAAAAATATGTCATATAGTATAGCTCCTCTTGCTTTGTACAGACCACTAGCAAATTTGGTCTACTAAATTCTTCAAATAGTATTAAGTCATATAACATTTTGTGTAACTGATAATTACTGTAGCTACACAGATCTGATCTTGGTCTGTTACTACAGCACATGTCTTTGTGCTTTGTAGATTGTCATCCCTTTGAAACTTCATACTGAAATCGGTGTAAGGCTAATTACTCTTAAAAACACAGATCTCACTGTAAATCTTAATCATCTAGGAGCAGCATGAAGCTCATATATATTTGATATTTCATATTTTGAAAGATAGGTCAGCGAGAATTTGATTTAAAATATATGTGTGTTTATTTTGATAGAGAGCAGAGGCTCAACATAAGTGCCACTTCTTGATTTAAGGAAGACTCTGGGGGTGACCTGACTGTTCGATGAAAAGAATATGTTCTATGTCAGGGCTGAAAGATCTGGATCAATTACTGTGTTTTACTAGCCATGCAGAAGTAGATGGAGCTTTTTAGTCCATCACTGGTATTATTTTTCCTGCGTCATAATATTTGAATTTGATGTTGCTTTTGGGGGACACTAAGGCCAAATTATACCCATAACTTCTGCGTGCCTGAGATTCTGTGGTGCCACATTCTCTGTTCAGATCTTTCACACGCCTCTGTGGGTCTTTTTGTTCCTTGATGAGCCATACTCATGAACAGTGGATAGTACTTGAGAAGAATTTCTTGGTTTTGATATTGTTATTACTTTTAGCCCGGTAAGACAACTCATCTAGAGTAGCAGTTAAAACATTTGAGGTTTTGTTTTTACTGTACAAAAAAGAGGCTTCTTTCTCATTCATTTCATGAATGAAGTATATATCTTAGAAAGCCAACTTCTTCCCTCACAGTTGCTAAAGTCAGAGGACCTCTCTAATGGAAGCAATGAAATTCAGCTATCCTGATTAGGAGGTTCATTTACTACATCAAGGAACTTGGAGACAGGTTTCATGCTACAAAGAAACACCTTCACCTGTAGGTAGCTGAAAGTATTACATGCCTTCTCATGCCATTTGTATATCTTCATGTATCTCATGAAGCTGCTGTTTTCAGACCTAAGGAAGCTATTCTCAGAATCACAGACTGGCTGAGGTTGGAAGGGACCTCAGACCATCACCTTGTCCAACCCTCCTGCTCAAGCAGAGACACCTAGAGCAGATTGCCCAGGACCATGCCCAGAAAGAAAAATCCAAATGTTATACGACATTTAACCCAGCTCTGCATCATATGAACTAAGCTGTGTTACAAAGGCAAAAATAACCATTTGGAACCAAGAAGCTTAACTTTCCAGCTACCTTACAATTCTTACAATTCTCTGTAGTAATGAGGCTTCAGCGCTTTCACAGAATCACAGAATGTCAGGGATTGGAAGGGACCTCAAAAGATCATTTAGTCCAATCCCCCTGCCAGAGCAGAAACACCTAGATGAGGTTACACAAGAAGGCGTTCAGGTGGGTTTTCAATATCTCCAGAGAAGGAGACNCCTGTCCAGGTCTCGCTGGATGATAATAGTGCAACTTGCTGTCGTGGTATTCCATGTGAAGATAGCCTCCCAGCTGATGGGTATCTTGCAGTAAAAAGTTGTTTTCAAACTAAGAATCTCTCCCAATGATATGGCAGTTTCTCTGATTCAACAAATTTCACAACATTGCCTTTCAAATTCATTACTACTTTCTGTCTGTCAAAATCTATTTTCTACTTGCCATCACTTCACCAAGACTGCTTTCTGACCAAGGCAGCTATCAATGCAAGAATCTTTCATTATGATGATGTGAAATGTTTCCTTAAAAGCCTGAAGGTGGTTTTTTTTCTAATTTTTATGTTTCATTTTTTCCTTCTATGCATGAAGAGATTGTTCCAGATCAGTCTTATACAAAGCCTTTGTCTTGTTCTGGCTTTGTAGAAAGTATTCAAGATGCTTACTTTGCTTACTGGTTTGTCTATGCCAGTTTATTTGGTTTAATGATCTATTTTACAGAAGTTAATAACATTTTGCATTATAGAAGTAAGTATTCCTGATTGACTCCACATTCCTGGAGCAAGTATCTTCATAGAAAGAACTGAATGAATCAAGAACAGGTTTTTTTCTGCAATTGCTGTCCTTGAATTTTTATTCCCAAGCAGCTGAATGTGTAGACAAGATCTCTGTTAAAAAGGTTAGTCTTTGGGCTGTTATCCATTCTCCTAAAGTGTTTATGTGTCTGGGGGTCATAACTTATATGGGTTAGATAGCTGAGATGGTGAAGTACATAAGACATCTGTTAAATCAGATGGAAAGAAAATAAAACTATTCTCACTGGCAACAGCCTGGGCAAATATGTCTACTGCTCTGTGAAGGAGACACCTGCTCTCTAAAAGAGTACTTTATCAAGCACTACAGCTTAGAGTTCTTGTTTGATGCTGATGGATTCTTTGTAGAAATACACTGCATATGTTGGTAAAAGTGTATTCCTTTTATTTCTTTTTCTGTGGAAGGCGGAGTGCCCCCTTTTCTTCTAATACCATCTTTAAGAGCAAACCAAACCAAACACCATTCTCCATTTCTGTTATTAGCTGAGAGTTACTTCACATCCATCAAAACATGCAAATATGTTACGAGCAACAAATTGTTCCTTCTTATCTCACTGTATGTAATTTAACCTGACCTGGAACTTGTGTGAAGTGGCATGTGTAGTTTTTGTCTTGGAATAAACCAGCAATAAGTAATGGAATACTGTAAAATTTTAAAAGGTCAGAGTAAAAATCCTCCTTCTGTTGTCTAGAGTATGCATATCCTAAGTTTTTATGTATGCTGAAAAGTTGAACCTTTTCCTACATTTTTGAGAGGACATAAAGTTGAGCTTTAGATGGCGAAACATATTTTTAAGTTATAAATTAATTTGATTATGTTATCCTCCAGTTTCTCATAGCAACACGTAGTAGCCAATATAAGTCAGACTGGCTCCACCAAAATCAGAAAAACTGCATTCTTTTACAAAATCTAAGAAACTGTCTAAAATGTCTTGAAATTCTTCTTTTTTAGTGTTTGATCCTGTTTCTAAAAAGCCTTACAACCCTTATTTTCTGGCTTGGATTTTGTTTCAGTTGGTGTAATTTTGCTGTTTGTAAAACTATTAGAATTTCTTTGGGTGTGAAAAGCAAGATACCAATTCGAACTGTGTGGAATTTAGAATCTGTTACCTGCATTCAGAAAAATCCATTCTCTCTCTCTGGAGACTTGTATTTTTCCACTTGGTAGTTCTCACAGCATCATATGTTAAAAATGGTTATTGTTCCCTTTGTTCAAGAAAAGTTCAGATTTTTATTAAATACAGTTAGAAATACTTTAAAATTGCAATTAAAGTACTTTTATGGTAACAGATCTTCTGTATTTTGATCTGTATATATACTAAGCAAACACAACAGAAATATGAGACCCTTAGAGAAGCTATGCCAGATGAAGACAGGTCTGTCTGCTTTTTTGATATTAGCTGGTTAGAAACATCTCTGGATACCCAAGTGAAACCTTCAGTAAGACCTTGACTGCCTACTGGAAAGCTGACAGGTTTTACCATGGGCACAGCAGCAATAATGCAGCTCAAGAGTCCCATTAGCTGATTTGCAAGCTGCTGTCTATAATGACTTTAATGTATAAATAGACACAGTTTGATGTGACATTTTCACAGAATCACAGAATCACAGAATGTAGGGATTAGAAGGGACCTCAAAAGATCATCTAGTCCAATCCTCCTGCCAGAGCAGGATCAACTAGATCAGGTCACACAGGAATGCATCCAGGTGGGTTTTAAATGTCTCCAGAGGAGACTCCACAACCTCCCTGGGCAGCCTGTTCCAGTGCTCTGTCACCCTCACTGTAAAGAAGGTTTTTCTCATATTTATGTGGAACCTCCTATGTTGCAGTTTGCACCTGCTGCCCCTTTATCATTGGATGTTGCCGAGAAGAGCCTGGCTCCATCCTCCTGACACTCACCCTTTACATATTTATAGACATTAATGAGGTTACCCCTCAATCTCCTTTTCTGTAAGCTAAAGAGACCCAGCTCCCTCAGCCTTTCCTCATAAGGGAGATGTTCCACTCCCTTAATCATCTTAGCAGCTCTGCGCTGGACTGTCTCAAGCAGTTCCCTGTCCTTCTGGAACTGAGGGGCCCAAAACTGGATACAGTATTCCAGACTTCTTCAGATATTCTTGTACCAAACAGCCAGTTATACTTCGTTTTCACTAATGAAATCTCAGCTTAATAATTTGAATTTGAAACTAAAACACTGACATTTATAATTTTAACATGTTGATTGGTTTGGTTGTATGATTGCTTTGTGGGAAAGGGGAGGTTTTACAATTATGTTTGTATTTGGATTTAATTTGTATGGTAAGTTAAGTATGAGATTTATGGAGTGCAATACACAGAGTATTTTATTTACTTTTGCAAAGACTATGAGTACACAAAACATCTGAATTTGATCTTTGGAAACCAAGTTCCGAAAATATGGCATAATTTAATGCTAATTTTCCCCCTTAATTACACCTTCCATCTGCTTATATGCTAGTTCTATACTTAAGTCATTACAGTATTTATTAGTTGATTTCTGGTTGTATTTCACTTTCCAGTGATGTACTTATTACATGTTATATCTTTTGTTTTAGTTACGCATTATCAGTGCCCTATTCTTGTGAAAACTTATGCATTTATTTTCATTGAGTTGTATTTCGCAAAAAAAAAAAGCATTATCTTCTGTGTGTGAGAATATGTAGGAAACACCTAATAATTTAGTGTGTCCATGTGTCCACAATATGACCTGTTCATTCAGTCTGTTGTTTTTTTCTTTCTGCAGTGACAAAGTGGCACTTCAGAGCTAGAAGTCATAAGATGCCATAACAGACGGGTTCTATCTGTTCATAAAAAGGACCTTTCAATATCAATTGTAGTAAAAGAAAGATGTGATGTCTCAGACATACCAGATACCTGCTTTATTTCTAAGAGTTACAGCTCTGGGTAGATGTCTTCTCTCTCTGGCTCTGTATGCAGAAGAGGTTGCTTGTCATTTCCCCCACCATGTTGCTGGTGGAAAACTGTATGAGTGCTGTCACATTTAGTTCAAACAAAATTTTCCAGGTTTAAGTTAAGTTGGCTGTTGGGGTTGGAGGGGGGTTGCTTTTATTTGTCTAATGTAAATTAAAAACAGCTTTAGAAGCTATCTGAGGAGCAGGATAACCTCCCTGACAGAGCTGGTGATATAGCTTCGGAAGAGGGTATCAGTGTGTCACCTAGGATTACTTTCCTTGAGGAAATCTGATGGAAAATTATATCTAAATTCTGTGATTAAATAAGACATGTCTGAAGAACTTCTATTTAATGCGATATGATAATTAGAAAGGAAGTTAAGTGGTGTTTTACATAGGACCCTTTTACTCTCAATTACCTCAGAGAGAAAGTTTTAGTCCCCATGACCAAAGACTAAATGATACTCCCTTTTCTTGATTTGGTGTGGATAGGAGGGACGAAATGAAGAGGAAAACACTGGAGTTTATACAAAAATTTTGCATATCAGTGTTGTAGGCCTTACAGGATGTTGATGTATATGCATTTTTTAAATGTAAAGTGAAACATGTCTCAAGTCACATAGGACCTAGTTGAAATGGTTTAATTAAAGGCTAAGTGAAATAGTGATGGAAACCTTGTGGAAACTTCAGAGTGGCTAGGAACTAACTTAGATTTAGTTGCTTTGGCAAAAAAAGATAAACAGCGTACCTGTTGAGCCTGTCTAGTACAGCAGATTTCACACTCATTTTTCACAATTGTCCTGGAATTTTTAGAAAACTTATGGATTACTAAGAATCTCAGAGAAAAATTGCATTGTAAGTGAAATTTGTGTGGCTACCATATAGATATGGTTAAAGATAGCAGAGAGATGGTGTTGGCATCTAGTCTGGAGCTGCAACATACTGCAGAAACCTCTTTATTACAGGTCCTTGAAGCACCCCCCGTTGTCTGCTGTGAGGTAAAGCAGTACTTCACAACTAGCCTCTGGAGATGAAAGGAAATTGCAGCTTATGAGTTAGGGAACTTCAACCTATGGAATAGGCTTTGCAGTCTTAATAGGCCCAGTGTTCATGATAAAAATGGAAGTCTGGCTGGAGTTGCCAAACTGGAAAGCTGTGTAAAAGTGCAGTTTCGCTCTTTTGTGAGATCCTGGTCAAGTATATCATTCTGAATGTTTTCATTTATAAAGCAACTGATAAGAGTTCATCTGTGAGATATGCCTGCTTGCCAGGTGAGCAGAATAATGAGTGAACATACCAGTATGTAAAAATGTGGAATGAGAGAAGGGCATATGTTCTTGATGTAAAGATGGCAGAACACTAGAGGAACATGTCTGTACGTGTAAAATACAGACAGAAAGCCTAGAAAGATTTAATTACAACCCATAGAAGATGCATAATGCCTGTAGAAAACTTCATCAGTGTAACAAAGTGGCTAATTCTGAAAATATTTATCCCATGTCTGTGATGTATGTATTATAATATATGTTGGTCAAATTAGATAGTATTCACATTTCAAAGGGACTTAAGTGTATTTGAGGAAAGAATTCTGCCCAAATTATTATTTTTTTTAAATTTCATAAACCTCTTTTATAGATTGATCTGGTGAGTCAAGGAGATTGGAAGGGTAATTACACTTTGGGTCTTGCTTTTAGAAGGACTCTGCTTCTACTGGTTGTATTGTTCAATCATCTTACACATAATACCTTTTTCATAAAGTTATCAACAGTAACTAATGCTATATATCGCACTTCTGCATTAGCAGAAAATTATTTTAAGTATCTTCTTCATTTGTTCAGTGGTGTACACTTTCTTGATGTGTGTTTTAGTCCTTTTGTGTCTGTTTCCTACCTATAAAATAGGGTAGATACAGCTTTTTCCCCCCTCCTTCCTATGCTTCATCTGTTTATACAGGTAGCCCTGGGCAAGAATTCCCTTTGTTCTTTGAGCAGAACTTAGAACCATTGGGGTTTCTTCCTTGAGATTTCTAGGCACATGCCACTTCCTCCCGATTCTCACTTGGAGGAGAGCTTTCTGTAAAATCTATGCTTTAGCTTCACCTTTGGCATTTAAAAAAAAAGATTTCTCCCTCATACGTTTTTCTGCACACTCTTTCTGCGTTCAGCTGGTAGCATAGGTGTATTCTGTACTTAATCAAGCATAAGGTGCATAGGCTTTGATCTCTGTTAGTAAACGAATAGTCAAGTCTTTCTTATACCATATGCTTTCTCTCACTTGTGCATGGGGTTTGAGGCCTTCAGCTTGGAATCACAGAATCACAGAATGTCAGGGATTGGAAGGGACCTCGAAAGATCATCTAGTCCAATCCCCCTGCCGGAGCAGGATCACCTAGATGAGGTTACACAGGAACATGTCCAGACGGGTTTTGAATATCTCCAGAGAAGGAAACTCCACAACCTCCCTGGGCAGCCCGTTCCAGTGTCCTGTTACCCTCACTGAGAAGAAGTTTCTTCTCATATTTAAGTGGAACCTCCTGTGTTCCAGTTTGTACCCGTTACCCCTTGTCTTATCATTGTTTGTCACTGAGAAGAGCCTGGCTCCATCTTCGTGACACTCCCCCTTTATATATTTATAAACATTAATGAGGTCTCCCCTTAGTCTCCTCTTCTGCAAGCTAAAGAGACCCAGCTCCCTCAGCCGTTCCTCATAAGGGAGATGCTCCACTCCCTTAATCATCTTTGTAGCCCTACGCTGGACTCTCTCCAGCAGTTCCCTGTCCTTCTTGAACTGAGGGGCCCAGAACTGGACACAATATTCCAGATGAGGTCTCACCAGGGCAGAGTAGAGGGGCAGGAGAACCTCTCTCGACCTACTAACCACCCCCCTTCTAATACACCCCAGGATGCCATTGGCCTTCTTGGCCACAAGGGCACAGTGCTGGCTCATGGTCATCCTGCTGTCCACCAGGACCCCCAGGTCCCTTTCCCCTACACTGCTCTCTAATAGGTCATTCCCCAATTTATACTGGAACCTGGGGTTGTTCCTGCCCAGATGCAGGACTCTGCACTTTCCCTTGTTATATTTCATTAAATTTTTCCCCGCCCAACTCTCCAGCCTGTCCAGGTCTCGCTGGATGGCAGCACAGCCCTCTGGTGTGTCAGCCACTCCTCCCAGCTTGGTGTCATCAGCAAATTTGCTGATAGTACACTCAACGCCCTCATCTAAGTCATTGATGAATATATTGAATAATACTGGCCCCAGTACTGACCCTTGGGGCACTCCACTAGTTACAGGCCTCCAACTGGACTCTGCCCCGTTGACCACGACTCTCTGGCTTCTTTCCTTCAGCCAGTTCGTAGTCCACCTCACTACCCGTTCGTCCAGTCCACACTTCCTCAGTTTAGCTGTGAGGATGCTGTGGGAGACCTTGTCAAAGGCTTTACTGAAGTCAAGGTAGAAGGTGGCAGGTAAATTATTCTTAATAGAATAAAAGGGTAAGACCACAAAAAAAGTTAAATTGTAAAAAGACTACTTATGGATACCCTATTTGACGTGAGGTTCATGAAAGGTGAGAATAAAGCACATGAATTAGTGGCTAATAAGTAAACCACTGACTTGATAGGAACTCTGAGGCAGCATCAAACTACCCTCACAAAATCTCTTACAAAGGGACTAATTTGCAGGACTGTACACAGTAACAAAGTATTTCTGTAATTACTGTTGAGAAAAGTCCCTTGTTCTTCACTGCTGCCACTGACAGTAGTAATTCATAATCTTTTAGGAAGAATTGGTTTTGTTTCGTTTATTCACAGCAAAGTTTTTTGCTCCTTGATGGCATGACATGTGTGGTCCTTTCCGGCTGTCAGCAATTAGGAGACAGTCTCAACTAAGCAAAAAGGCTTTGTGACATAGGGAACATTTGCCTGAAATGTTCCTATATAAGCCATGGGTTTGGTTACACTCTGAAAAAAACAAGATTTTTGTTAGAATGACAGGCGGGCAGCAGAAGCAAAGTTTAACCCAAATCCTTTTGTAGATATTGGAAAGTCATAAGCTGTGAGATGACACTGGCACATTCAATGTGCTGTGTGATCTGGGACACTGTTTCCTGTATCACTGTGTGAATGTGTGTACAGTGTAAACATTTTATGAAGTGCAGTTTCTGATCCATCGGTCTGTCTGGGCAACAATGTCCCTTGATACTAAAAAGAACAGCAATCAGGACAGAATTGGTCAATGTGGCATGTCTAATGGTGGGAAGATATTTGAAGGACTCACTATAGACACAATGGGCTCTCTAAATAGCCTCTTTGCACCCGGAGTCTTATTGCAAACAGGTTCATTAAGGAGAGACATTCTGACACACAGCATCACAGTAATGAAAGTAGCTCTGTTTTTCTAATATTGTGTCTTGCCACTTCACTTATGCTGCTGGTACAAGATTTCCCTTGTGTTGTTGTATATTTCTCTAGAAAAAGAATCAGTCTTCATAGAATATACAATTATTTTGTACAGGAATATATAACTCATACCTAAGAATCTGTCCTTCCTGTTTATGTGCACTAGTGCAAAAAATAATTGGCAATCACATCTTCAACACCAAAAATGCTTTCACCTTTGATTTGAAAGGCTTATATATGTTAAAATTGTTATAACACAAATATATATATACAGTTGTAATATACTTTCATGAATATACAAAATCAGATAAAATGCTGTTCATGACCAAATATAAAATGAATTATTAATAATTTTTTTTTTCCCATGAGGCACCTTGGTTTGTTTTGCTTCTTTTCTCTTTTCTTTAGGCACTGAAGCATACGTTCATAGAGAGGAAAATCAAAAGGTTATAGTTTATCCTACTTTACATATAACTGGTGTGTGACTTAAGCTGTTGGATTGGCTTAATGTATACTTTGAACATTATGACCATGGGGGGAAGAAAGGTAATATTGGTTTAAAAGTGGATATGGAAAATTTAATGTGCTCAAGTGGGAACAATGGCATATTAAAAAAAAAAATAAATTCATGACACAGATCTAATAATTCACTTGCCCCTGTAGAAATGGGGTATCGGCTCTGATGCCACTTGGTAGTTTATTTTTATATACGCCCCTGGTCCCTGCTGTATATCCTTCGTATGGGTTCCAGAGAAAAGAAAGAAAATAACCAGTAGGGAAATCAGCTTAGAAAGCTTTCATTAAATACATTGTGTTTCATATCATGTCGTTCACAAAATCTCCAAGAAAGATAGAAAGTGTTATCAGACTGCATGTGTAAAATACTATATTTGAATACTATAATTTGCTGTAAGATTAAGGACCAAGGGTATAGATATTCGTTATTTCATTACTCACTTATGCTTGTTGGATAATGCTTCAGGGGTTCTTTTCTTTTTGGTTCTTTTTTTTCCTTGCTTAGCACAGATATGCATTTTTAACTTTTTATTTAATGCTGCAGAAAACATTCCTATTCCACTAAGCTTTGCTGTCCTGCGTGTTTGCTCTTTAGTGGTTTAATTATTATTCTTTTGGCGTAGTTTTATATTGTCTTTAAGTTTGGATTTGTTTTGTGGTGTTCCACAGGCATATGCATTAGTTTACAAGTAGCTAAACTGTACTGATTATAAAAGAAATTTAAATGTGGTTGATCCACCCTAAGTGCAGTACTTTGTAGTTTGCCTTGTTGAACTTCATGGCATTTCTGTCAGACCATTTCTCCAGCCTTTTGTGTTTGTGCTGGATGACAGCAAAATCCTCTGGCATGCCCTGGCTCCAGTTTTGTGTCATCTGCAAACTTACAAAGGGTACTCTCTGCCCCATCATCCCAATGATTAAGGAAGACATTAAAACAGGGTCACACACAGTATTGACCCCTGGGGTATACTGCTAGTCTGTGTTACCCATCTTTTTCTCCATCCTGCCTTTTCTTACCCTACTTGCCCCCTCCCAATTCCACTCTTCCTTTTACCCCCTTTCTTTTTTGCTTCACACTTGTTCCTTTCCCCACCCTGCACTTCCCTTCCTGTTTTTCCCTGTTGTTTTCCATCCAGTCCTAAGTTGTGAGGTCTTTGAGAACATGCAGTGACTAGTACAATGCTGCTCACATCTTCAATTTAGGGTGCTTCATTTAGGCGCTACTGGGTTACAGCAAGTATCAGAAGAACATCAATGTGAACATCTGCTTTACATATGCTTTTTTGCAGCCTGATTTAGACAATCCAGGATTTTAGCTATCTGAGTTGGGACTAAACTTTTAATGAACTATTCAAGAATTCTGTTTATTGGAATTTTTCCACATCTTTTCTCATTTTCTATTCCCACCACTTCAGTTTCCTTCCAGTCCTTAGTATTACCACTGGTAGTCAAGACATTCTGAAAATGTGTGCATAAAGAGTGAGAATGGATTAGTGTCTGACCATTGGAACAACCAACTAAGTAGTTATTCCTTCAACAAATTCTATATTTGACATAATGTGGACCGGTACCAGGAGATCTGTTAAATTACACTGGGAAGAGCTGAGCAAGAGGGACGACTTCTCAATTTTCCCTTACATTTCTCTTGTTTTGGAGAAATCAACTAAGATTTTTATATATATATATATATATGTGTGTGTGTTTATATTTATGTTTGTACGTGTGCATGTATGAGAAGGCACTGTTGTACTTTTATTTCACCTGTACTTTAGATGTTCTGCCCCAAAGTGTAGTATCAAATGCTGTTATAAAGTAATTGTAAGGCATCTTATGCTGTGCCGTTTTAACGACGCTCTTCCCCTCCTCCCCCTTTTCTTCTGTTTGCCGTGTTGTCAGACATGGCTTTAAAGCTGCTGTCTAATATAGAACATCTTTTCACAGTGTCTTACAAAACCTGGGGATNTTTTTTCCCATGAGGCACCTTGGTTTGTTTTGCTTCTTTTCTCTTTTCTTTAGGCACTGAAGCATACGTTCATAGAGAGGAAAATCAAAAGGTTATAGTTTATCCTACTTTACATATAACTGGTGTGTGACTTAAGCTGTTGGATTGGCTTAATGTATACTTTGAACATTATGACCATGGGGGGAAGAAAGGTAATATTGGTTTAAAAGTGGATATGGAAAATTTAATGTGCTCAAGTGGGAACAATGGCATATTAAAAAAAAAAATAAATTCATGACACAGATCTAATAATTCACTTGCCCCTGTAGAAATGGGGTATCGGCTCTGATGCCACTTGGTAGTTTATTTTTATATACGCCCCTGGTCCCTGCTGTATATCCTTCGTATGGGTTCCAGAGAAAAGAAAGAAAATAACCAGTAGGGAAATCAGCTTAGAAAGCTTTCATTAAATACATTGTGTTTCATATCATGTCGTTCACAAAATCTCCAAGAAAGATAGAAAGTGTTATCAGACTGCATGTGTAAAATACTATATTTGAATACTATAATTTGCTGTAAGATTAAGGACCAAGGGTATAGATATTCGTTATTTCATTACTCACTTATGCTTGTTGGATAATGCTTCAGGGGTTCTTTTCTTTTTGGTTCTTTTTTTTCCTTGCTTAGCACAGATATGCATTTTTAACTTTTTATTTAATGCTGCAGAAAACATTCCTATTCCACTAAGCTTTGCTGTCCTGCGTGTTTGCTCTTTAGTGGTTTAATTATTATTCTTTTGGCGTAGTTTTATATTGTCTTTAAGTTTGGATTTGTTTTGTGGTGTTCCACAGGCATATGCATTAGTTTACAAGTAGCTAAACTGTACTGATTATAAAAGAAATTTAAATGTGGTTGATCCACCCTAAGTGCAGTACTTTGTAGTTTGCCTTGTTGAACTTCATGGCATTTCTGTCAGACCATTTCTCCAGCCTTTTGTGTTTGTGCTGGATGACAGCAAAATCCTCTGGCATGCCCTGGCTCCAGTTTTGTGTCATCTGCAAACTTACAAAGGGTACTCTCTGCCCCATCATCCCAATGATTAAGGAAGACATTAAAACAGGGTCACACACAGTATTGACCCCTGGGGTATACTGCTAGTCTGTGTTACCCATCTTTTTCTCCATCCTGCCTTTTCTTACCCTACTTGCCCCCTCCCAATTCCACTCTTCCTTTTACCCCCTTTCTTTTTTGCTTCACACTTGTTCCTTTCCCCACCCTGCACTTCCCTTCCTGTTTTTCCCTGTTGTTTTCCATCCAGTCCTAAGTTGTGAGGTCTTTGAGAACATGCAGTGACTAGTACAATGCTGCTCACATCTTCAATTTAGGGTGCTTCATTTAGGCGCTACTGGGTTACAGCAAGTATCAGAAGAACATCAATGTGAACATCTGCTTTACATATGCTTTTTTGCAGCCTGATTTAGACAATCCAGGATTTTAGCTATCTGAGTTGGGACTAAACTTTTAATGAACTATTCAAGAATTCTGTTTATTGGAATTTTTCCACATCTTTTCTCATTTTCTATTCCCACCACTTCAGTTTCCTTCCAGTCCTTAGTATTACCACTGGTAGTCAAGACATTCTGAAAATGTGTGCATAAAGAGTGAGAATGGATTAGTGTCTGACCATTGGAACAACCAACTAAGTAGTTATTCCTTCAACAAATTCTATATTTGACATAATGTGGACCGGTACCAGGAGATCTGTTAAATTACACTGGGAAGAGCTGAGCAAGAGGGACGACTTCTCAATTTTCCCTTACATTTCTCTTGTTTTGGAGAAATCAACTAAGATTTTTATATATATATATATATATGTGTGTGTGTTTATATTTATGTTTGTACGTGTGCATGTATGAGAAGGCACTGTTGTACTTTTATTTCACCTGTACTTTAGATGTTCTGCCCCAAAGTGTAGTATCAAATGCTGTTATAAAGTAATTGTAAGGCATCTTATGCTGTGCCGTTTTAACGACGCTCTTCCCCTCCTCCCCCTTTTCTTCTGTTTGCCGTGTTGTCAGACATGGCTTTAAAGCTGCTGTCTAATATAGAACATCTTTTCACAGTGTCTTACAAAACCTGGGGATGGTCCTGTCTATAACTGAGATAAGACACCTCTGGTTTGTGAAATAAACTTAAGCTCTTCAGCAAGTGCAAGAGCCCTCAGTGCTCCAAGGGGAAGTTTATGAAAAGTTGAAAGAAATTAACCTCAATTAAAAGGAATATTGATTGATAGTTACAGAGCTAAATATGATATATTGCTCAAGAAAAACGTCTACATTAAAAGAACATTAAAGTTCTGATAGAAAGCATTAAACCCAAGAAACTTGACACAGAAGGTGAAATGTAAAATTGTTTACATCTTTTTGTAATATCTAACTGTAATAGGACACAGTAAGGAATTAGTTAAGAACATCCCCTGTTGAGCCCAGGAATTAGGATTCTTCAGGGTGTATTCTCATTTTGATTTGCTAAGATTTTGTTGCTTAGCAGTCGTTAAATATGTCAAACTGAAAATTTGGGCCCCTTCAACTATGAATCTCTCTTCTATGTTTTCCATTAGTTTGTGCTTAGTTTCTTATTTTTTTTTCCCTGAGATAAAAGTCTTTGAAGTTTTATAGACAAATAATGAATGTTTAAACACTGGTATTGGTCATATAAGGAAATTACCTACTTTGATTTAGTCGTTGGCCATGTGAATCAGGTGATAACAGGTAATGTTCATGCATTCACTTTCAGTACTTGTCAGGGGGACTCTGTTCTGCTCCATCATTTGCTGACACATTGCATTCAACAGAAACATGCTTTAGGTAGAAGTTTGCTACTAACCTGAAGTAGCCAGTAAGCTAGTACCTGCATAAAAATCACTGTCCTTCTCTGCAGCCCAGTAGATAGCACATGCCAATCATAATCTGAAGCACTTAAAGGTGATATTTTTAACTGTTAAATGTGTGGATTTCTCTTGAAATGCATATACTCACTTGTGGCAAAAAGCAAATGTAAGTAGGTTAGGTAGGTTTTTTTGACTCCCTACTGGGAGCAGATGCTATTAAAAGTGGGAGTCAAGGACTCATCTCCTCCATTGGGAATATGCAACTTTTTTTTTTTCTTCTGACTCTATCTAGAGCAAAGAAGAAAGGGAAATGATAATTCCTTTGGAAAGCCACATTTCACAACCATCTGTTAGGCAATAATACGTGTGTTCCCAGAGAATTAGCATGGTTGAATCCCATTGAGTGGAATGGCACGGCCATAAGCTCAATGAAGCCTCGCTATAAAAAGTGACAGTCCTTTGAAATGTAAGCAATGTGATACTTTTTGTTCAATTTAACATAAGTGGACTTTCTTTATGGTAATTTAACTTCAGAATGTCTTTTAATAACTCTGCATTACATAGTAAGATATTTATATATGAGAAAGTCCTTTGCCTTTGCAGAGTGGTGGTTTTTAAGGCCAAAGTAATTT
>VYZX01022711.1:0-22165 GCA_013401335.1 Brachypteracias leptosomus
GGGCCGGGCCGGGCCGTGCTCAACGCAGCGCCTCCGGTGGCGGCGGGAGAGCAGCGGCGCCGCCCCGCAGGGGGGGCCTGAACGGGCCGGGCCGGGCCGGGCCGGGTCTGGGGCTGCCTCCGCTCGCCCCATCGGGGACTGAACCCCGGGAGGACCGTGCCCGGCTCACCGCCGAGCCCCGGCTCCCAGCGCTCCTCTCACCGGGTTCCGTTGTTTTCAGGCATATCACGCCCCAGCCCATTTCCAGCGTTGGGTTGTTACTCGGGAGAGCACAAAGAGCTGATTTTAAATGAGCCACGCGCTCCTGATTTTAACCTTATTAATGTGGGGTTTATTCAACTGTTGTAATAAAACAAAGATTTGGCTTAAGTTAGTGGGTGGCTTGGACAGTCAGTGTTTTTCTTGTGTGGAAATCCCACAGCTTTTCAAAAGCTCTTTAAAGAAAGATCTATATTGTCTGAAAATGTTATATCGAATGTTTTGAAATGGGAGAAAAAGAAGCCTGAGGTTGGTAGTTTAGGCTTGAAATGATGGTTCTCACTGATCACAACGGGTACAACACGAGAAAACCAAGAAAAAGTTAGAAAAGTAAGTAGTGCCTGACACAGAAATAAGTAGAACAGGAGACAAATAAAAGTTGGATCAGGGAGGGTGTTACCTGGAACAGAAAGCTGGGTGAGGGTTACCATGAACTGTCTCAGACAGGTCTTGTCAGGTATGTAAGTTCACCTGATTTTTGCCCTCTCTTTGATTGGAGAGGGGATATTCTAAACACCTGGTATCTGTGGGCTGCTGTGCCCTGCGGGAGCCTGTTGAGATGCCACCAACAAAGATGATAGAACCAAGAGATGGGAGAGTTTAGAAAGTTCCTCCAGACTCCCGTGGCACAGCAAAGAATCTGGGCCACTAACAACAGTGTTTGGCTGTATTTTCTCCTCGGGAATTATGTTTTGAATATCAAAATTGTTCATGGTGTTCCAATGTGAAAAGCAGTGACAACACCTGAATGAGGCAAAGGAGGGTTGGAGGGGGAGCGAGAGACGTGTGAGCGCTGAATGTGGAAGGACTGATCATTCTCATTCCCAAGCATCCTGAGCTGTACATTTAATATTGTGTCAGAATCAGTATGAGGGAAGATGAAGATAGTATTTCACCTTTTGTTGGTTAATCTCACCCTTCAGTTAAGCAGCACGGATCCTGCAGTTTACCCTGTTGTGCTGTACCCTACTGGTAGCTGTTAGAGCTCCCTTTCTGTCTTCTCCCTGGCTGCATGGAATGGTGATTGTTCTCTTCTTTCACTGCTCTAAATCAGAATCAAGTTCCCTGGTATCAGTGTAGTTATCCTGAATAAAACCAGTAGAAATAAAAATAGAACTGCCTGAAGTAGCGTTACATTATTTATGGTTATGTGTTCTCAGTGAGCTGATGAAAATGGTTCCTGAACAAAAATGCTCCCAATTATCATAAAACTGCAAAGGAGGCAAATATTATAAGACACTTGTAATTTAGGCTTACAAACAAGGGGACTGATATACCATGATATTACATTCCTTTACTGGATATAATGGCTATAATTGCAACATGTTTAAGATGATGAAAGGAGTATTACTGTGATTCTTAAAATTCACAGGCCTTTTTCATCAAGAAGAAAGCCTACAGAGAAAAGCCTATGTTTATTTTTAAAAGTTCCTCTGGAAGAGCACATAATTCTTTCAATAAACATTACATAAGGGGGAGATTTCACAAGTTTTCCCATCATTAGCGTTTCTGTAAATAGTGCCAATTCTATTTTTAAGGATGCTAATAGTCATCACTGATCCAGCACTTTCAAACTCTCACCACCACCACAGTGAGCAAAGAGC
Organism: Brachypteracias leptosomus; assembly: GCA_013401335.1. Taxonomy (NCBI): domain Eukaryota; kingdom Metazoa; phylum Chordata; class Aves; order Coraciiformes; family Brachypteraciidae; genus Brachypteracias; species Brachypteracias leptosomus. The sequence goes on from VYZX01022711.1 coordinate 1,863, forward strand.
CTTCTGCTAGGGTCACCTGCGTGGTCCAGGCAAGCAGGAATGAGCAGGAGCTGCTGTCACATCACCTTTGGACTGAAACCTCGTGCAGGCTGGTGGAGAAAGGGTCCCACCTCTCCCTGCAGGGCAGGGGGTTACAGCCTTTGCAGAGCCAGAGCTCAAGCCCATGGAGTGAAAAGCTCCTGCCTCCCTCCCTGCCAGGCTTTGGCCTCTTGAGCTGCTGAGGTAAGTGTAAAATAGAAATCCTGCTTGATTTTCTGGATGCTGAAATGCTCCCTCTTGCCTAATCCCTTGAAAGTCATTTTATTTCTGCTACTATTTGAGCAATTCAGCCCTTTAAATTTTTGGTGACTTCTGCCTCCTATTTCATTTGTTTTCCTTTCATTTACATGTCTGCTCACTCTTCTGCTTATGTTAGTTATTTATTTAGGTTAACCAAATGTTTCACTAACAAATTAAGACCATATGTTACTATATTTTAATACGATTCATTCTTAGAATTCACTCATCTAGTTCTTTCATTAATGGGAGCATTTTCAAAATCTATATAAAGCTACAGAGAGCAGTTTATATAGAAAGTAATGACTTTTTTTGTATTATTCGGTGCCCCTTGCTTTAGAAAGATGAGAAAGAAAGCTTTGTTTCTTGACCTATCTGAAGACAAACACAAGTAGAAGTTGTGCAACGTAGGTGCCTGCCAGTCTGAACAAGTAGCTGGGTGGAAAAGCTGAACGCTTCTCTCTGAAGCTTTGTTATCACTTAAAATCCATAATAAGACAATTATTCCACATGAGGATCACTCTGGCACCATTCGTTGTGTCACCCACATCAATCCATGATGCTGTAGAGAAGTGTTGATGGTATCGACACACGAGTCAATAGTGATGAAGCAGGATACAGACCTCAGGTGTGCTTCACAGTGTCCCAGGGAGGCTCTGGCACATGTGGAGAGGAGCCTGCTCACCCCACAAAAAACCTCTGGTGATTCAATCAAACGAAACATGTGACACGTCCTTTCCTGTCCAGCCAAACAGCTGAGTCCAAAAGGAGAGAGCAACACACGTCTGGGGGTAATCTGGGACTTTGGTCCATCGTCAGTTACATTAGTGTCAGTGAACTCCAAGAGTTAAAAACCCCACCCTAACACCTCTGGGAAATTCTTCTTTCCATGTCAAAGACACAAAGGCAGACCTCAGGTAAACCCATGCAAGAAACAGTCCAGGCAGAATATTGCTCGTTTGCCACCTCACATGCAAACCTTAATGATACCTTAGTTGTTGTGATTGTATTTGTAAAGGAGTTCCTTGGGTATCAAAACTGGGTGGCCCGAAGAGCTCAGAGCCCGAAGACTGGGGAGCATCAGCCTTTAATGTAAAGCTTTAATGTGAAAGCCTCTAATGTAGAGCTCCCAAGCAGTTCAGCAACCTGAAAACACAGGGGCTGACCTGACAGTGGGTTGTGAGGTGGAATACACATAATACTGGCTGTTACCTGGCCACTGAAGCCTCTAACTCCAGCTTGCTGAAAGCAAAATGAGCCCTTTGAGGGATATATTGATCCCTTTGAGGGATATATTGATGGGCTTCTGAGCTATTATTTCTTTTTGCCTCTTCATTAGGATAAAATTTTCCTAGATAGGGTCATGTTAAAGAAATGATGTGGTACTGTGCTGCTGCTGCTGCATAGAGAACTTGAGCTTCAGTGAGGAGGCCAAACTGGGCAGCCAGAATTCAAAAAGGAACACTCCAAGTCCTGTTGTAAGATGATTTACCCAAGCTGGATTCATTTCCTCTCCCTCTCCCTGAAATGCCCATGAAAATGTTTCCCCATTACTGTTGTCTTGTAGAATTTAAACAGAATACTGAGATTAAAACTAGCTGAAATAATCACTGCTTTCATTAATGGAATGATGTCATTGGTTTAAATCCTAATGTTTTTTCCTATGTAATAGTAAACAAAATTATCCTAGGATATTTTGGGATTTGCCTAAAGAAATGCACAGCAATGCTTCTTTCAGTACAGCTTTGCCATTGAGCCATTTTTAATTTTCGTAAGTTTTGCCCTCTGGTTTGTAAATATTGCTCATAATTAGGATTTAATCACCCAAGTAGCCTCAAAGAAAATCTATTCCAGGAAAAGCATAATGACATTACCAGTCATACCTGCTTTTTCTTAATCAGCAGTAACAGCCTAATTAGTAGAATCCGTACTTTCAAAGTGAGACACGTTCAGGCTGAGGAGTAGGTGCCTTGTCTGCTTCAGCCCAGGTAACAGGGTATTTTTCAGAAGCTTGTGGCCCTGCAACAAAACAAAGGTGAGGATTTAGGCTTATTTAGTTGTGTATTTAATCCAACTGCTCCCAGGAAAACTCAGCACTGTAGGACAACAGTGTTCTCTTTCAGAACCCAGAGATCTCCTATAAAATGGAAGTTTTCAAGGTTCAAATGCTTTGCTACAAAATGGGCTCCTGTCCAGATAGTTTCTGGAGGACAGTTGCTAAAGGAGGAGATTGTTCAAGTGAGCCAAGTGTGACCAATTCTGAATTCTCTGGAAGCAGAGCTCTGCACTAATGCAGCATCTCTGACAGTTCCAGACATTCCAGTCTCCAAGCCAGTCTTGCTTCCTACAGAATGCAATCTGCATTTGAGTTTACAGACTATAATAAAATGTCTCTTCTACAAATTAAAAAAAAAAAAGCTTCTGTAAGGAAATAGCTTCTAAAGGGCTCTCATTAAAATAGCTTTGCTTTCTCATTTAGTTTAGCAAGGACGCTGTAATTTAGCAAAAGAAAATAATCATGTGTCTAAACTCTGAAATTAATTTTGTGTATTTTAAACCCTACCAGTGCTACTGATGAAACTTGGTCAGGTCACCGGGAACATAATTATCTGGATTTGTAAGATTAAGTACTCTTCATGTCCCAGTAATGGATTTCTACCATCGTGCTAATTAAGAACATGTTTTATTTCAGACCAATACAGCCCCTGGCTAATCTCTCTGTTGTTTGCCCCACTGTGCAGAGGCTCTGCGGAGGTGCTACCAGTTCAGCAGCAGACAGTGGCCACCCTGATGGGGCTGCATTGCTGGGAGGGCTTTCCTTGGGGGGATGTGGGGAGTCTTCCCAAGGGTCCTGCCTTTTACAACCTGTGACTCCCCAAACAGGGAAACCTGCCAACCAGTGGTGGGAGGGCAGGGATCCCCGCAGTGCCCAGGCTGGACTGGGCTCCAGCACTGGCGAATCTCCCTTATGGCACCCGTGTCCTTCGAGGGGAGCTGGGAAAGCCCCCCCAGACCTCCAGCGAGGCACTGCAGTGAGGTGTAAGCACCCCTGTAAGAGCTATAGACAGGGGGAAATGTTGGGTTCCAACCCCTAACAGTCCATGGTTCTATGAGGTAGGGCTGGGATGAGTCCAAGAGGGCAGCCAGGAGACTTGGTAGGGCAGGGAGGGAGGGTATTTGATGTATATATATGTATGTGAGTGTTTCTGCCAAGCCTATGCATGACACCGTGTGGAGGGAAAACAGCCATAACAGCTGATCTGCAATTCCTCTTATTTACTGCACCTTCACATATGTATTATGATAAATTGTGTCGTTATTATAGGTGTATATATACACTGCAAAATCTGCTATTTTTTACTGTGCCCTCAAATATATTATGATAAATTTTAGAAGAAATCCTTTACTCTGAGGGTGGTGAGACCCTGGCACAGGTTGCCCAGGGAGGTTGTGGATGCTCCAGGTAAGGGCTCGCTGCTTTGTCAGATGAGAGGGAAAGTTACAGATTCTTAACTATGATCTTTAATCGCTGCTTTTTAAAGAAAAAGTCCTTAAATTGTGTATCCTTTAGTCCCTTTTAAGGCTGTTCTTTCCATAAGAGCATAGAGCAGTTTGCAGTTTCCACACTGGACACCTTGCGTGCCAAGGAGCAGCCCCTCTCTCTCGGGGTTTAAAACATGTTGGTGTTTTTCTCCCTTAGTCCTTTCATCTGGAAAGAAATGTCATATCAATGATTCCAGAGGATTTGTTTCAAAAGCTGCCACATCTTGTTTGGCTGAATCTCCAATATAACAAGATTAAAGCTCTTCCTGCTGGAATCGGCCACCACAGGTGAGATCATTGGTCATACAGATAATCTAATAACAATTGTATTTGTCTTCTATTTGCTTTACTGTAATTTCATTGCCACAGCCAGACGTTTGTGTGCTTTTGCTTGGTGTTGACCCGGGTGCAGGAGAGTGGTAAATAAGCTAAATTCCGTTTACTAAAACTTAGATGAACTGAAAGGTCCAATTAATATTACATAGTGAATTTCCAAACTCTTTTAACTTTAGAAATGTAAGAGCCATTCGTCTTTTCATGATCCTTGTTTGGGAAACAAAAGACCAGCCCAGGACAGTCTGCTTGGTGTTGTGGTTCTGAAAGATGCCTTCTAGAGAAGAGTGAGTGAGGAGGGAAAGGAGGTGCCCCTTGGATGATACATGCTATGGAATTTTCCAAAAAATAAATGAATAAATTTCATGGCGTCTTGTGCTTGAAACAAGGTGCTTAAAGGTATTTTAAGATCACTTGTTCCTGAATCATTACACATTCAGCTTGTGATTAGAAAAATACAGTCAATGCCTCTAAAAATGCCTCGGAAAAATGTCAAGTGTAATGATGTTTTCAAATCTTTTAAACGCAGCTTTCAGGGATGATTTTTAAATTGGACGAGACTAATAGTGTTCAAGTGCAGTTTGTGAATGATGTGATGGTTGTACGAGGGCTGAAATTCGTTGAGATCAGGACATTGTCTGTGTGCACCGTGCTCAGGGACGGTGTCAGCCCTTAGTCCCCACACCTATTCTGCTTTCTCTTGTTTGTGTTTTTCCACTTCAAACAGCAGCTCAGCTCTCAGAAAACACCCGTCACTCCTCACTGAATATTGATTAGTTTTGCTTTATCCTTATTACATCAGCTGTATTTTGAGATGTTTGGAAGTTCTCTGGGTGTCCTTTTCTAGAGGTGCAGTTTTCATCACAGGCAGAGCCCCGTTGAAACCTTGTGCTGATTTGGGGCCCAACTGGTTGACCATTGAAGTTGTCCATGAATCACTGAATTTTCACTGATTTTAATAGATATTCTGATGGGAATTCTGCCTCAAACCACAGGGAAATTCAGGTTTTGGATTCAGGAATCTCCTGTGGCTTTCACTGATTTTTTTGCTTGAAATGCAGCTGAACTCTCCACTTCACAAAAGGCAGCACAAATACTGTGCTTTCATTTTTTGCCTGCATTGAAAATGTCTTTAAATATTGCTGCAAATGTTAATCCTGTGTTGGGCAGCTGCCCAAGTGTTGGTTTGGTTTTCTTTCCTAGAGGTAAAGAAATATTATGACAGGAACTACCAAGCTTTCCTCTTGTTTGTTATGTTGAATTTTCACAGTAAACAAGTCAAATTGCAGCTCTAGTAAATAAAACCCCATTAACTTCTCTGATAGGCTGATTTCTCATTGATGGTGTGGCCCATACCTTGCCTACACAGCTCTGGGTGTTTCTAACCAATACCAATCGTTTTCTGAGCATGGCCATAGTGACATTTTTTCAGAAGCTTAGGAGTTGTCTGAGAGTTAACAGATTTTCAGATATATCCAAAAAATACTATCTTACATGTGACATAAATGCCATAAATGTTGTGTGTGACCCATGCCAAGCTTCCAGGCTGCTTCCAAGGGTAGGAACACTGGAGCTTTTCAAAGAAAAGAAGTTGGCAAAATTAAATACAAATAGGGCATCTTTCTCTCTAATCTCATTTTCAAAACTGACTGAGCAGTTTCAGCTCAAATTTAGCCTGAGGAACACACTCAACCCAAACAGTTGAAGCTCAGCAAAATTGTAAACAAGGGAAAATGATGTGTTTATAATTGGAACAGCCAGTATCAGGCTTCAAAGTGATAAGCAGGCTTTGCAAAGGAAGATCAAATGCTGAATACTGAAGCGGTAGATAATAAATGGCATAAAAGCAAACTTCAGATTGTCACACGAGAAGCTTTGGGGTGTGTTAATTTCCAACCTGATGTGAGCGATGGAGGAGGGTGGGTTTGCCTTGTGGGGCCCTTTCTGTACTAGGAAACAAAAGCTAGAAAAATATTCCTGTGTTTCTACTTAATTAAATGAACTTTGCTCTTACTGTTGCTACTCTTCTCAGTTTTATTGAAAAGGCAATTGAAAACTCTGCTTTTAGAAAGGAATCCTATAAAAGAGCTACCCGCAGAGCTTGGTAAGTGCTCACTTCTTTTTTTGAAGCTATCATAGACATTTTTTGGCTCTTAAAGTTTAATTCTGTGGTTAGACTTTAAAATACTTTGATATTTATCTGAAGAATGGTTTTAATTTACCACAGACATGCCATGAGAGGGGGAAAAATTACTTATGTTATTTATAATGATTGCCTTCATTGAAGAGAGGGGAAGATTTAGTTAAAATGTGTGTAGAGTGCTGGTCAGAAATGTTCAGTGTTGCTGACAGGCAGTGTGCTGGAGGGTGCAGGTGTGCTGGGCACCCACTGACCTGGTGGCCTCTTCATACCTGCGTGGGGAAGAAAAACCCACCTGAGGCTGTGGTTCTGGTGCTGCTCGCTCAGACCCAGCTCACACAGCTCTGCTCTCCTGGGTAGCCTGAAGCAGGCCTGATTCCTGAGGAGTCCTATCTCCTGGAAGGGTTATTTGAAGGAGGGCTTTGAACAGGGGATCAAAGCATATCAGGCAGTGGCCTCAAGCTGGAGCTGGACCTATCTGGCCCTGCAGAGGAATGGCTGGTAGCCCTGGCAGGGGAAGGACAGGGGGTGTCAGTTGTTCCACTCCTGCTTCACATGAGGCAGCCTGTTCCTGGAGTGACTCTGCTCTTCCTACCTCGAGCTGAGCCATGACAAATCAATAAAAATACTGTTTGCTGGTTTAAGCATCCTTGTGTCTCTCACAGCAGAATGGCCACTGCTGTGCCGGCCTTTCTGCAGTAAAACTTGATTCATGTGATGCTGTTTTCTGGACAGATCCTAGGTCAGGATTCTCTCCTGCTGTAATACTTTGGTGGTTACAGCCTCCCGGGCTGGTATTGAGGCGAGGGAATTCCTGCCATATGTGACATTTCCCCGTTTCTCCTGGCTGTGAGGATGGCAGGTCCCAAGAAAGGGATGCCAGAGCTCCTGCTGTGCTGGAGGCTGTGCTCAGCCCAGCCATTGGTGAAGGGCTCTGCAGGCTCTTCGGAGCAGGTCGTGCTGGGCAGCAGTGCAGTGAGGACAGATGGCTGGAGGTATTTCTGGAGGCTGGAGTGTGCTCCTTAGCGAGTGCTGCAGCCGTGCCCTGGCCGAGCAGGGGTGGCTGGGCCAGGCTGCTCAGCCCTGCCAGCCCTGCCAGCTCTGCCAGCCCTGCCAGCAGGATGCTCAGCATCCCGTGCCTTAATTACCTGCACATCCACTTCAGTATTTTTAACAGTCACAAGGATCCTGGGTGCAGCTGGCAGGGCTGGGGTGACGCTGTCCTACCACATGCCTTACTCTGAGTGATCTGCATCCTTGGCAGAGCCTGTGTGTCCATGGCATTGCCCCCTCCTGGTCCTGTGTGCCACAACTGCCACCATGTGATGCCTACAGATATGGGTGTGAGCCACCTCAGGCCTGACTCCTCACGTAGTGGACAAGGTGAGCCCTGGAGCAGCACCGTGAGTTGGGCGTTAGCCAGGGGACAGTAGGTGCAGTGCAGGGATCACCTTTCTCTGGGCTGCTGGAGGCTCCTCATTTCCCTGTGAGGAGCTGTGCTTGCCCTGGACAGCCCGTATCACAGGCTCCTCGGGTCACAGGCATCTGAGGAGGTTGCCAAGCAGTGCACAGGGGAGCTAGGAGGAAAGGCTGTGCTGTAACTCTGCGAGGGGCTGTCAGAGTCTAGTGTAGCTTTACAAAGCACTCCTGCTTTGACAAGACAGCTTTTTCTGACAAAACCACGTCTGATGTGCTAATTGCCAGCTCACTCTTCCTCCTGCCCCTCCCTGCTGCTCTCCTGTCTGCACACTCACCACCACAACCTCTGTACCAAGAAGCAGAGTAGGAGCTAATGCTGGTGGCATCAGCTCTGCCTCCAGCCAGAGTTACTGTCCTGCAGTGGCTGTTCCGTGATTCCTTTTCTTCTCTTTCCATAGGAAGAAGACCAGTTTCACCACCAAACAAAGCACTTGTAACGTAAACTGAGGTGAGTTTGGGGGTGATCTGTGGTAGCTCTATCTCAGCTGTCAGTCTTCATGTCTGGGGTGTGTTTTCAACCCAGATCTGCAGTGGATTTGCAAGGTTTGCCTTTATTCTCTGAACGCTTTCACTTGTTAAAAGCTGCTCGCTCAGGGAATGAAGAGCCTTGGCAAGGGGAGCAGAAGCCTGGATGGTAACAGAGCAGTTCTGTTGTTCACCTGTGGCTGTTCCTGGAGTGTTTATACTGGTTCACCTGATCTGTGCAGAGTTATCACGTGTCCTGAAATTAATTATCAAAGGTGGAAAAATCCATTGCCAGCCAATGTTTCAAAAAATGATCTCAAATTCTGAGTACTGGTTGGGCAGTGTGGTAGGCAGCCTGGGGTACCAGCCTTCTGTCTCCAGGGGGTCCAACTGGAGAAGCCAGAAGAGTCACCTGGCTGGGGGTGAGCCCCTGGACTGCCCACACCTCAGATTCCTCTGCTGTGAGGTGGAGGGACAAAGCTGTTCTAAAGCTGAAGCCTCCCGAAGAAAGCTCTGCATAGGAGCTGGGTAATTTTACTGCTGCGCCTACCAGCGGGTTCTTTAGGATGATTTAGGAGCAGTTCTAAAGCAGGAAGCATCTCAGCAGGTGATGCAGTTTGGAATTGAAGTGAATGACTCTGGAGAGGCAGAGCTGATGTGTTGTCCTCCCTCCGTGTCCTCTCCAACCCCCCACCACGTTCAAATCCTGTTCAAACCCGAGTGCTTCACAGAAAAAAAGAGATTTCATTTTTCCAGTCCCAGAGTCATCTCTGTGATTCATTTTAATCATTTCTGTTTAAAAATAGATTTGATTTCTTCACGCTAAACTATTTTAAATCTAATTGTATTCCCAGATAGTTCTTCACAAGGTGCATTTTCAAAGCCATTTCTTCTAGTTAATAATGTAGCACTTCCCTTCTGCGTTTATATTTGATGATTATTTGAAGTAATTTTCTAATTTGTGAATCCTGACTGTATGAAGGGACATTCTGGTAATGGTAGCTCCCTGACTGGGTTTGGGTGGTTGGAATGCAGCTCTTGTGCTGCACCCCCAGGCCCCACATTGCCTGTCCCCACTGCCACCCTCAGTGGCTCGAGTACAGGGGTACAGTCAGGCACGAGCTCTGGGCACATCTTTCCTCACAAAACCACCAGCAGTAGTTACACAGCAGCGTATTTAGTCTCCATGCACTGAACACAGATTTTCAGTTCTATGCACTTTGGTTTTTCTAACATAATTACATGTACAGCATTGCTGCTCTGTGGTGGTGTTAGGCTGAAGTCAAGTAATTCTTCCATTCTGCACTTTTTTTTTTCTTTTCTGGCCAGTTTCTCAAATTTTTCAAATAATTGTTTCATTCCCATTCCTGTTGGGTTTCTCTAAACTACCTCCATTGCAATTTGAGTGCAGGTTTGGAGTGATGAGTCAGTTCTGGGGTTTATTGGTTTGCAGTTTGAGTTGCAGAGTAATAATTCTGATTAAAATCTGAGACTTCTACTTCTGGCTATGGTCTGTGAGGAAAAATGCAAGTTTGGGATGGTTTTGAGATTCAAGCTGAATATTCCTTAACTCTCAAGGAAAGTTGGTGTTGGGATGGCAAACCTCAGTTTTTCTTTACCTGCTAAGTTACCAGTCAGCTCTTAGCTGGCTGAGATAAACAGTGAAAACTCAGAAGGTAGTTGAAAATAAGTAAGTTTTAGGTGCATTTGTTCTCCATTTCAGTGAAATATGGTGGCAATAGGGTGTTGCAGTGAGTGCTCTGTGCAGATGTGACACAGTTCTACACATGGCAGGTTGAACATTCTGTCTCCTGGATGGGAGGAATCCCTTTGGGTCTCAAGTCTCTTCATTCCCAGAGCACAGGTCCTCAAGGATCCAGCAGTTTTCCCCATCGTGCTGCTTGGGAAAGCTCCTGTGCCCTCCCCAGCTCCTGCAGAGCCCTGGGACCTGCTTCAGCTCCTCGCTGCCTCCAGCAGCCCTCACGCTGGCTTTTATTTTTCCTTTCCCGGTGCACTTTGTCAATACTGCTGCAGTTGACATTTCTAGAGAATTAATGTCAAAGGGGGTTGTTAATCACATTGTAAAATTTGTTTTGTAACATTCCTTTCAGCTTTAATTACTGGTAATTTAAAATCAAATAGCTGTGCTATTAGTAACGTGCTTGTCATTTCTGCAAGTGGGGCTTTACAGAACCATTTTAAAAGAGCAAACACCCTGGTTTGTGCTGTGGAGAGCAAAGCAGACAGGCACAGTGGGAATTCCAAGCAGCCAACCTGTCGAAAGCGAGTCAGGTCAGGCTGTACAGCCAGGCTCTGAGTGGAGATTTAGAGTAATACAGTATAAAAAACATGTTCTGATCAACTAGATTAAGTTTGTCTGTGTGATTTTCAACGCTGCACTTCCTACAGACAGTTTTATAAACCATATGTCAATCTGAAATAAGTGTCAGGGCGAAATATGATGTTGCCTTTCTTATAGAGACTCGGTACATTTATTTTTTGAATGATTTAACAGATTTCAACTGTTGTGCTTTTGTCTGAGTCAAAGCTGATGGAAAGTATTACTTAATTCTGCAAATCCAGCTAGGAAGGGAAAAATGCTAATTTTATTTTACTTCTAGGAAACATAATGTATAAATATTTATAGATAAAAGTAATCAACATCAATCTGGTTTGTGGAATGGCTCCTGCATGTTCTGCACACTGTGCCCATCTCACCAGGCAGCCAGGACATGATGGATGGCTCCCACCTCACTGCTCACCTTCCCACTCATGTGTAACCTGCCCTGCGTGGGCTTTTGCTGGTGAGGAGGCTGTGGCAGCCCTGCGAGGACTCCCTGGCCCCTGGGAGGCTAAAGATTGATGTCCCTCCCTTGGCTGTCCTCAGGAGATAGTGGCTCTTTGTTTCCTGGACAAGAACAGCTGCTGGTGAGGCTGGTGGCCTTAGCAGAGCACAGCAAAGCAGCAGCTTTAACTGAGGAGTTACTGTACAGGAGAAAGAGAATATTCCTGTGTAATCCAGTCTAGTCCAGAAGAGCCTGAGATTTTAAAAGAGAAATAGAGCCCATCAAGAATAATCTTAGGTATTACAGTATTGGTAATACTATGCATATATGAAAGTATCAGTTATTTGCAGCAAACTAGAAGTCACTAGCCTTGCTCGAATACTTCAAGGTAGTTTACAACATCTGCATGTGTAATAATGGTAATTATCATAGAAATAAGCACAGTAAATACCAGTCATTCACTTGGACTCCACTGCTCTATATATCTGAAAACTCACCCATCTTTCAGAGTGCCAAAAGGTTGGACCTGATGGTCTCTCAAGGTCCCTTCCAACCTGTTCTATGGTTCTGTTTGCTAGATTATATCTTTTTTCACAGGAAACTTCGTTGACAGCCTTGAATTTGAGAGACTGTCCCCTTGAATTTCCACCTGAAGAAGTTGTACAGAGGGGATTACAATCCATCCTGGGCTTTCTTGGGGATGCTGGGAATGGAAATCTCCCCTGTGTGGAGCCAGACACTTCAGGCAAGCTGGGGATGTGTTTGTGTGTGTTCACTGTAACTGGCTCTGAAAATAGTGTCAGCCCAGGGGTGGTTTCCTTGGGGCCCTTTCACTAGTGGGTGTCCTCCAGCCTTGCAGCTGAAAGGGATATTGCTGGGGAGGATAAATGAGGAAAAAAAATGCTTCAGTGTTGTGATAAAAAAATCAAACCACGTGTCCTGAACCCCAGAGTGGGGAGAAAGAGTTTGTATTTGTGTTAGAGGGGATCTTAATTTCTTGTGATGTGGCTGGAGAAACAGGAGACAACATTTCAGCAGAGGCTGTTCTTTAGAATCAGCAGAGAAGAAACATGAACAGAAGGTTGGGCCGTTCCATTAGGGTGAAACATGGTTAATGTGTGTGCCAGGCACTCCCTGAGAACAGCAGAGAGGAGAAGTGCAGGGGGTGGCTTTTTAAAGGGGATAAATGGGGGCATTAGGGGAATGAAAGAGGACATTTAATTAGCAGAAGAATGCAGAAAGAAGTGGAAATATAGTACCTGACTTCCAGAGAAAAAGCTGGAGCCAGCAAAATTACAGATAGATCAGTGCAGAATCACAGAATCATTTTGGTTGGAAGAGACCTTTAAGGTCATTGAGTCCTCCCGTTCCCCCATCCCTGCCAGGGCACCACTAACCCATGGCCCTCAGCACCACGTCTCCACGCCTTGGACACCCTTGTTCAAGACTTGTTCAAGCTGCAAGAGTTATGTAGCTTCTGTTTCAGGACATGTTCTGGTTCAGCTGCTCAAGCTGCTGGAGACCCTGAGATTAGTGACAGCCTCCCATGGGTGTCAAACCCCCAGAGTCACACTATACATACTCCATAGCTAATTCTACCAACGTGCTTGATTTTGTTCCTCCCTGTACCAAAAGCCCAATAGTTTTGTGTTTTCATATTGTGTTTGAGCTCACATTCTTCAAAGACAAGCACAATTCTCTCTTTATCACACTTTCCCACAGTATTGCAGCTATAAATTCACATTAGGAGGGTAAAATCAAGGAGTTGTCAGCAGAGAGAAAAAGCTGCAACATAATTTACATTATTTATGGTCTGATAGATTCCAGAAGTCATTAATAATAGAAATACTGGGCATATTCCCACAGAAGACCTCTTCTCACACTTAAGCTTTCCTGTAATGAGGGCTAATTACTGTGGGTACCATTAGTGTGGGACTGGAAGCAGGGGTGTTAAATTGTGATATCATTCAAGGGAATGCAGTAAGTTCAGAGTATGAATGAGCCACATAAAATGCTAAGCAATGTGGTGAAATATAAAAATATCAGCTCAGAAACCATGATGCTGAAAATGAAGTCAAAATGCTGATGTAAAGATAATGTCCATATTATTGTTGTTAATCTCAGTTCCATGTATGGTGTCATTAAAGGGAACCACGCACATTTCCAGAGCTTCACATGATTATTGTCTTCATGTTTTAAGACCTTGTTTGTAATTCTTGTTTTGAGCAAATTGTATCCCCATAGTGTTGCTTAATTTGTTATGCCCTTCATTTCAAAATAAACACGTAATATACGTGAAACACTCTAGCTTATTTATTTTGATTTTTAACTCTCCTTCCATGATACACAACCTTGTAAATTACGAGGATTTTATGAGTATTCTTCAAAACAGAAAATCAAAAGCGTTTTTTCTGCTGCTTTTTGTCAGCCTGGGAATGTGGGGTTGCGTTCTGTTCTATTTAACTCAAACACAATAGATTTGAACGACAAAACAACTACAAATTGTGCTCTGGAACAGTGTTGTGACTTAATTACGTTATCGTGTTTAATGTTAGTTTAGATAGTGGTATATTTAAAGAAAAAGAATGCCAGGGACTTTAATATTTAGAGTCTGTGAGCACGTACATGAAGTTTGGGAACCTTCTGTAACGTGCAGGAGTTTTGTGCTCCCTCCCACGTGTCCCATCTGTTCCCCTTGGACGGGAGCAGTGAGTAAGGAGTAGTAGCTACACGCTGCACACAGGGGGGTAGCAGAACGTGCCTGGGCATAAAGCTCTTCCTCTACAACATGATCAAAGAACAGAGCTGAAATCCTGCGTGTTTCTCCTCTGGGATTCAGGGAACCTCCTGAGTCTCGGGTTTATGCAGAACCAAACCTTTGTGCCTGTAATGTTGTGGTGGTTGTTTGGGCAGCAGAAGGTCTGGGCTACACACCTACCCAAAAAGGGGGATGGATTTGGTGCTGCTGAGCTCGGCACCTCTGTGGGTGCCCCAGTAACCCCCTGGTACCCGTGGTTTGTGCACTCTGGTGTAAGTCACCCTTTGGAGTGCAGTCTAGACACACCTGAGGATTTCCCATCGTTGTGTAAATGAGGAGGCTCAGTTGTGTGTGCAGATGAAGAGCTGAAAGGTGTAACTCCAGCTAACACTGACTCTAAGCTGAGGTGCCAGCTGGGGTGCAGTGCTGGGGGTGCTAAAGCTGCCATCAGTGCTTGGCCTTTCCTCACTGCATTACCTTGCACATTTAAATGGATTATGTTAAAAGACCTTTCCTGTTTTGACTCACAGATTGCATTTGGGCTCTTGTAGTATGTTAATGATTATTGTATCTGTTTGCTTTGCCTTTTTACTTCCTCTGATACATCCAACTTATTTTTAACTCCTATTCATCATGCAGAGAGCTCTAATTCAGTCACACACAGTCCACGTAACACTTATTTATACCCCAATCTACATTGGCAGGCTATAAATGCAGCAGAAACACGAAGTGAGAGAAAAAGTTAGAGTTCTGTGCAGCCTTAACTCAGTCCTTGTATGTGCATGTGTTATGTGAGTCTTGGTTTCCACTCTTATTGCTTCCCTCAAAGCAGAGACCCCAGCACAGAGCTGGGATTATCCTGTCCTGCTCCAGTTCAGAATTCACTGCCATTTATACACGGTATGTTTGACAGGGCCATATTTACACCTTGCTGACACCTGTGCCAGACTCTCCATCCAGTTGCACGTTCAGCTGGGTCAGCCCTGAAGGCAGCAGGGGCTCCATGGGGATATGGAGCCGTGCTCATGGGTCACACGTCCATGGTGAAGGCAACAAGGGACCTTCAGTGAGCAGGACCATGGAGGCTGCACTCAGAGCCTGGCTTCTGCAGCGTGTCAAGGACACGTGGCTCTTAAACTCGGTGTAAGGCAGAGGTATTAAGCATTTAACAGAAATGCTTGTGAATTGAATCAGCCTCTGCATGGTGGAATTGATAAAAAGCTGGGTGAGTTTACCAAATTATGTGATACATCAATTATTAATCAAATGGAAGCCACTGCTCTGCTCACGTTCATCTGTTGGGTTTGTCCAGAGCACAGATTGCTCCAAACTTGTGAAAAATCTTTGAGAATAAAATATGTATTTAAAGAAAAAAAGACCACTTCTGTTGGATTGACTGACTGAAGTGCTGGGGCCTGGGCTGTGGGCACCAAGTTGGAGTTGACCTGTGGATGAGTCACAACCCAGCAACATGTTTTGTTCCCCAAGGTCCCAGAGGCAGAACCTGGCCCAGCTGTGTGAGGAACCAACTGCCCCCAGATGATGGTGGTTGGGGTCATACGAGGCTGGAGATATATCAACCAGGAACAGAGGAGCTTGAGGGAAGTGACAAGGAGCTGATCAGTTGGAAGAGAGGTGCTGTTGGGGGCACTTGCTGAGCTCTCTCAGTGCTGTGTTTCCCCTTGGCTGGTTTGAGATGGAGAAGAGCAAACAGATGAAGAATAAAAGCTGGAGGGATGTTGGTGAGTTTGGAGTTGGCCTGAGGAAGAAGAGAGCTGGCAGCACACTGACAGACACTGTCCAAACCCTGTTTTGCTTAAAACCCAATTAATGTAATTGATCCATAGGATTACAATAATCTCCCTTTAACTCCAGTGGAGATACCACCCGTTGAGAAGCTGGACCTGAGCATGCTGCTGCAGTCCAGCCTGAAGCTGCCCTGATGAAGAGGAGAAGCTGCCATTTCAGAGGCTGAAAGAAGAAATGACAAAAGCTGAACAAGAGGAGTTTCTCACTGATGAAGGTGGAGGTGCAGCCCACGAGGCAGAGAAAGAGGAACAGCTCTGCTCGGGGCCAGCTCGTCTGCAGGTGACTAAGCTCTGTGAAAAGGATCTGGCAAGTGCTGGAAAATGCTGCCTTTCTACTGGGAAATATAAAAGCAGTTTATTATGCATCGTTGCACTCATTGTCAAAGATCTGTCTGATGAAGAAATGGTATATAAGTATATAGAATACAAAACCACTACTGTATTTTCTATTATTTTTTAATTTTGGAGAAAAAAAATATTTAAAATAAGTCTTTTATATTTTCTCATTTACTTCCTTTTTTATTCCTATCTTAATAATTTTACTCTTGAATGTCCAGATTCATTCTGCTGAAAACCAGTATAATTTTATAATACAGAATAACACAGGACTGTAGTAACTTAATTTTTCACTTCTAGTATGTACAATCTGATAAATAACTATGGATAATACAAAATAATACATTAAATTCCTCTATATTTGCATACAAAACAATTAATAGGTAGTTTATTTGTCATATTTCACAATAAGCAAATAATGCAAACGTGGGATAATTTAGCAGTGAATCTTTCTGAAAAAGGCAAGTTCCTTTTTGTGTTAAGGTGAGAATAAGTACACAGGTAATGTTCTTGATTTTTGTTGTTGTTGTCAGTATTTGCCATGATATCAATGGTTTTCTCTCTCAATATTCATGAACATTTTTATTGTTACTTGAAAATTATATTGTATCATATTAATAAGACCTTTATTTATGAACCTTAGGAATGTGATGGCTCAGATTACATTATCCACTAGAAGTCTTTGTGGTACTGTCTATTTCTTCTTCATGTTCACTCAAATCTTAACTCTTTCAGCAATAAAGAAATGCTTCAGGAGTGGTGCAGCCGAGCCGTGCTGGTGAGAGAAGAAAAAGGTTTTGATTTTCACCTACAAACACAGATACGGTATGTAACAGAAAACAGCAAGGTCAGGCTCTGGGAAAAACAATCCATCAATGATATTGGAATTTATATTTAGGTATTGGAGTTTAAAACTCCCAAAGAGGACACCAGGGCCGTAAATGCCACCCTTTGGCAGAGGCTCTGCAGCTCCTGTGGCTCCTGGTGCAGTGTGGGAGTTGCCAGCTCCCCAGAGTGCTCTGCAGAGCCTGTGGTGGCTCCAATGATCAGGCTACTTGGAGGCGTTGGAACAGAAGTGCCTCTGTTGAAACATGATTTTCTATATTATTGAACGCCTCCAACATGAGATGTTGCCTCTGCCAAGCTGCCTGTGGAGCCAGCTGGATTTTCTGGTTCCTCCAGGAATTTGTAAACGCTGGCACATGAGGAGGGGACCCAGCTTCTGGTGCCTGCTGAGTCTAGATAAAAGGCCTGAGAAGGTTTTTCCCTCAAGTAACAAACATTAAAATAAAAATCTCCCAAAATATCATCCTGATAGTTTTGCCGTTGGGTTCTCATTGCTCACAATGCAGCTTGGCAAGAGATGAGGTGCTGGAAGTGAATGCAGAGGATTTTTCCAGTGCTCTGGTGTGAAAATGAGCTGTAAGGCAGACACTGAGGGGTGGGCACTGGAACTGAGATGCTGGGAGAGCTTTTCTCTTGCTGAGAAGAATTATGTCATCTCAGCTCAATGATTGCTGGGCAAGCTACTCCTAACCTCCCAAGTGTAGAAGTAAACCCAGGTTTTTCTGAAATGTCAGTAAGTTTTAAATTAAAACAAATTATATCCCTCAGTGACAAAAAGGGGATTGGTGCAGGTTTAATGTTACATTTTCTTGGAAATAGCTGGTGCTCAAACAGTTACAGAATTGCCAAGTTTGGGAAAAGCCTTTAAGATCAAGTCCAGGAGGTGGCACCACAGGACCACAGATGAACAGCGCCTGCTCCTCCACCTCCGTGTTATCGGTTTACATCAATACCCAATCGATACTGAAACTAATGGGAGCGTTGCAACACGTTCTCCTGTTTTTATGTTAAATCTTTCCTTTCTGCTCTCATGTTTAGTGCATTTCTTTGTTCTCTGACCATCTCTTTAGAGTTACAGAGAATATTCCTTTATTTAACCCTAAAGATTTTATTTTTCAAGCTGTTCTTGTTGGAATCTAGTTGCAGATGTCCCTGCTCGCTGCAGAGGTCGGACTAGATGAGCTTTAAAGGTGCCTTCCAACCCAAACCAGCCTGGTTTTACGGCTACTTCAGAGCAAACTGCGTTTAATTCACCTAGAACCGATTTGTGGAAGTCCAGGGGAACAAACCACGCAGACCAAAGTCAAGAGTCTCTGGTGGGCTGTGGGTGCAGCAGGTTTTACAAGGTCTTGGGAGGTTGAGGTGCAGTGGGGGGCACAGTCACCAGCCCATCAGGAGCAGGGATGCTGCTGTGCTCTGCCTGCTTCCTTCTTCACCCGTTCAGTAGTAGCTTTAAGTGTTTCACTTTACGGTAGGAGTTTATGTAAAGCATCAATCTGAATTTAAATAATTTAAACAGATTTGTTTTATCTGTCTGGGTTTTTTCCCCCCAGATCTTGGGGAATTAAGATTCCTGTAAGTAAATACAAAATAAATACCACATTTCATCTGTGAATGTTACAACTCAACAGAAGGCAATAAAAAACCAGGAGCACAAGATGCAGAATTCAATTACAGGCCCCTGACTCCAGGCACTGTAGCAGCAGCAGCAGAGCTCCTGAGCATTCTGCAGCTCTCACTGTAGGTACCGCAAAGTGCAGCATCTGCTGCTGATAAGATCAGTGACTGCACCGTGAGAGAGGGAGCTGAGAAACAGGATCGTGCAGCTGGAGGGATGGAAGGAAGGGAGCTGAGGGAGAGATGAAGCTGGGAGGTGAGTGCTGGAAAGGCTGTGAACTGTTCCTGCATCAGACTATGGATGGCTTCTGTTTAATTTTGTTAGTATGAAGCTATTCTTTTTTTTTTTTTTGCTATCCTGTAAAAAATCTTGCACCCTAATCAGCAAACACTGTGACTAAAAGAGAAATAAAAAATCAAGTTCACTCTAGGCTTACTATAAAAAAATAGAACATTTTGACAGGTGGTGGCACTTCAAGACTTGCCCCTGAGCTGGCTGCCTTTGCTCCTTCCTGGTGCACTAGCAAGAATTACAAACACCTCCTCTTATTCTTCCAGCCTATAAAGCTGTAGTGATAATCAATCTGCTTTAACAGACTGGAGAATGTGTCTCTGTTAGAAGATTTGTGGTCTTGTGTTGTCAAGTGTTTCCTTCAGCCCCTCTGCATGTTTTTCTCAAGCTCTATAAACTATGAAAATAAAATTCAAAAATTGTCTCTAAGATCCATTTGGATTTTTACTGACATGGGGAATCGTGTACTCTTGGTTAATGAGCTCCATGATTACCAGATCCCTGTCCCAGTCACGCCAGTCTGGGTTTTCACCACAAATGCTGTGTTCAATGTTCAACCTATGGAATCACAGACTCTGCCTAAAAAAATCCTTTTCCTTCTGAAAATGAGCAGAGATTTCTCTGTCCTTGGTGACACCAGAGCTCTCCTCTCTGCTGCCACATTACCCTCAGCGTCAAGGTTTTGCAGAAGGTCAAGGAACTGCAGCTTGTCCTGTCCTCCTGAGACTGTGATAGCAACATTGAAAACTTTCCATAATAAACAATAGGAAACCAGTTCCACTGAGGGTTTGGAGAGTATTCTGATGAGTGTGAGGGTTCTCTGAGCACTGCCCCAGAGGCAGAGCTGAAGAGCCTGGTGGGCTCGTGGGCAGGTGGGATCAGGGAGGGGTGACGGGATAGAACGTGTTTTCAAGTGTCTGAAGCCCTCCATGGAAACCATCTGTTAAGGCTGAGCTGGTGGACCTGCTGCATTTGTGGGTTTGTGGCCATTCCTGACACATCTTTCCTGTGTGAGGTGTCCCTGGACGTATCCAGGTCCATCAGAGACAGCTTTGTCTTGCCTGTGTCTGGATCAACAACGGATTAATGAGAGGCGGCGACTGACCAGGGTATGTCAGTTGATGTTCCACAAACACAGATGTGATGATTGATTTCTGTGCTGGTTTTATTGGTACTTGCTCATGGAACACTGGAACAGACACTTCTACTCCAGCAGGAGGGCTGGAAGTAATCCATGCTTGTCGATCCTGGTTTCAGCAATGCCAGACCTATGGCAGGAGATGAAAAGAGGGTCCCTAACATAGAAATTAATTGATTTTACCCTTTTATCTTGGCTTTACAGCCAGAGGATCATGGGTCTACCAGTGGCAGCACCCAGAGAGGTGCTAGAAACCCCATCCCTGGAAAAATTTAAGGTCAGGTTGGACCTTTTCTGAATGGAATCACAACATGGTTTGTGTTGGGACCTTATGAGGTCATCTCCACCCTCCTGCAGCGAGCAGGAACATCTGCAAGAAGAGATGACATCACCCCCACACGCTATTACGTCATGGTGACAACACCTCTTTCTTCCGCCAGGGGGCGGGCGGGGACGGGACAGGGGGGAAGGGGCGTGGCCAAGGGG